>JAQFZP010000110.1:0-61165 GCA_034695745.1 Geophilus truncorum | reverse complement strand
ATTTTTTATATAAATATTCAATTCATTAATATTATATTGAATTTTTAAAAACATCAATTATAAAATAATTAGCAACATAAATTAAATTAAATTGATTTAAGTCACAAAATTTTGCGACCCACCTAGATGGGTCGCGAACTTTTGGTAATCTGCACAGTGGGTCGCGTGTAACAAGTGATTCAGATACATTAGCAGCGCGATCTGGTGGCGATTTCCTAGCTTCAGACTTTACTTATTCAGTCATTTTACCTGTTAATAACGGCTCTGTCTTGTGGTAATCTAAACATTCTTGGTTTAGGGTTGCCGTTTTGAGGTCTGGGAGTCACGGAACCCACTTCTACAAACCCAAATCCAATTTTGTGCAAACCCTCGATCGCTTCTCCGTGTTTGTCAAAACCAGCCGCTAGGCCTATTGGGTTGTCGAATTCCAAGTTCCAATGTTTACTTTTCTAATTTTATATAAAAACAAATCATTTTTCAAATTTAACGTGATTTTATTTATTTATTTTCCTCACCAAGGACGGTGGGTCTTTAAACTTTGGTTTGGAGATCAGTTGGTTTTTTAATACTTGCACCGCCAGAATGTGCGACGTTTCGGGATCCAATCTGTGCACCAGGGGCATTACAAAATTTCGGTAGAATCTGGGCTCGCTTCCGTAATAACAAACGCCCCAATAGGCTGCGTAGGCACCACACGATACATAAGCGAGGTTTTTGAATTTTCTCTGAAAATAATGTTATGTGGTGAAATGAAAACTCAGTCAGAGAAATGGATAAAGCCAGTGATTTCCTTACCCACATTGTATTTATCAGCATTGTACTTGAAATGTAATTATTTGTATATTTGTAAATTTTGATTTTCAATTCCCAGTAAAGTCTAAACATTCCCCGATTTCATCCTTTTTTTCTGATTATAACAATCCTGCGTTACGTGAGTCTCATTCCACGCGCTTGTTGTTTGTTGCCGTTGTTATTGGTTACCAACACGTTTTAAAACGTTTCTTGTTTATTCGCAACTAAAAATGGAGCGTGAGGAAAATGATTCGCATCATGCAGACACGTCAACTGACTTTTCTTCATTCGAAGATGAAGATAGAGATGAAAATAAAGATCAGGATTTTCAAGGTAAGACATTAAGACGAACAAGAGGCAGCCATTTATTTTTTTTGGCAAGCACAAGGAACTCTGACTACCTTTCCTCATGGTGCAGACGGGAAACATCGTTCCGACGATGCAAACTCAAGAGGGGAAAAAGATTATTGATTAGACCGGAATTTTTACTTATTTTGCTTGGTTTTGTTTTGTAATTCGACGAGTGAAACGGGCCTAATGGAAATCTATGGTTTAGGAAATCGCCACCAGGTGGCGTCATTTACAGTATCTAAAATATTGTTTTGCACCTCAACTTTTGGTGTCAAACAATCGTAACGGGTATTTAACGTCAAAAGCGGAATCTCTCCTCCAGATTACGAGTGAAAAGCAACATTAAAAGACATAAAATAGTATCTAGCGTGGAATGATTGCATTAGTGGCGCGATCTAGTGGCGATTACTCAAAACAAATATTTTTTTTGTCTCAATTTGAAAATTCAGAAGCAGGTGGTACTGATGCTGCTGAGACAGTGATTACGAAGGAAACCACTACACCTTTATTGCCGACAGCAGAAAATAATGCAAAGGTAATTATTTAACTTTAACAAAAAAGTTTTATTTTGTTTTTAATTAAATTGTTTTGAATCGTCTGATGAAAGCGATATTGAAGTGGTAATAGATGGGGATGAAATGTGGAAAACTTTTATTGATAATTTTTTTTTTTTATTTAAATTTCTTAGGAAGATGATGATGATGACGTCATCGTAACTGGAGGCGTCACTGATGGGAAACCATGGGTTGAAGAAAAAATATAACTTAATTTTTTAATTTATAAAATCTTAAAAGTGTAGTTGTTTAAAATATACGGTACACAATTAATTTAATGATTATTAACCCCAATAAAACCTTTGAATTCTACCAACACCGAAAAACAAAGTTTAAAAAATCTATTTTTTTAAAACCAAGATACACATTTGTCTTTCCTTTACTTCTTTAAAAACTTAAAAAAGCGATCAATATCTCATTTACGTTCATCATCGATGTACAAAATCATATTTGCTTTGCTGTTTAAGCCTGAGTTTAGTTTCATTACAGTAGGCCTAATCATTAATTTCATCTAAAAGCGAAGTCTTTTCCACCCGCAGATACACGCGCCAATATTTCAGTGACCTTAGAACAATATCTTACATTGTAATTTTGTGCACATAAAAATAAAAAACGTAGCATCATTTTCCCCCTCCCACTGATTTCTATACTTACTAGATCGCGGCGCCATCTAGTGCTCAAAACTAGCGTAAATTCAAGAGTATCTAGTCCTATTAAAAACACCACTTCCGGTGCACATAAAATTTCGAGAAAAATCTAGAAATTCTTTCTAACAACTAACTACCATGAGGCCACGAGGCCATTGTTCCCATCCTCGTTATTGGTTACTAAACGTAAACAAACCACGGAATATTTTTAGAACGTTTCATACTCATTCGATCGCAACTAGAAATGGCTTCTGATAATTTGAATCAAGCTTCCAGATTTCGCAACGGACAATCTAGACGTCGTAGAGGATATTTCAATCCGGGACCATGGAACCAACACTTTCAACAACAAGTTTGGCTAAATCCACCTCCAGGTCTAGAACAGAACTTCGACAACTATGCCTGGAGACCAGTAAATATAGATATTAGTCCTAAGTCTACATTAGGGTTACGGTATCTTCTTTAGAATAAGACTGCATGAGATCAAATGTAACATTAAATTAAATGTACATGAAATTGTCTTAAAAACAGTTGATTGTTTCTTTCCCTTTATATTAATTACTATCATTTTAATATATTTTTTTCAGAACTACGGTGAAAATTACAATTACAACTGTTGGTCTAATAATAACTACCAGCATTTTGACCAAGCCCCTCAATACCTAAATACTAGCCAAGAAAATGCATTTTATCAACAAAATATGGCATCTACTTATGGTTCGGGTCCGTTCGAAAATCAAGGCTTAATAAACGCACCAAGGGGCAGAAAACGTCCCTATGACAAAAATGCAAACCCCCGATTAGAGGTAAATAATCCTAATAATCGGGACGGGGATAATGTGGCACCATCGACAGAAGTCAGTGGGACTCAACCTAAAACTAGTGAGAAATTTGAGATGAAGAACGAAACAGCAGCGAATTCCACTTCAGACGACGAGCCTGAATTTTTATGTGAAGTTGGAAACTTTCACTGCACTACGGCACAGGCAATTAATTATTTACTTAATTTTAAACAATTTTTTTTTTTTAATTTTGATTAATTTGTTTTTATTTGTAGGATTCCGATAATTACGGGGAAAGTAACGTTCAACGATTTAAAAAATGTATTGAGAATAAAACGTCGTCTACAAAGACCAGCAAACGCGAGAAATTCAAGTATGATACTTCGACTGATAGTTCAGAGTCAGAGATAGAAGAAAAGGAAATGAAGGTCGTAACAATAGATGGAGATAAATTATAGAAAATGTTTATTAGTAATTTTTTTTAAAGGAGGAGAACGACGACATAGTTGAAAAAAAATGTGTGGAATCCAAGTTTGCTTCGTCGTGGAATCCAAATATAGAAGTTGGGAGGGAATACATAAAATCGTTCACCGGATTCAAGTGCAAAATTTGTACGAAATGTTTCTTAAATATTGATGATGCTACACGTCATTGTATCGATGTTCACGAAGAAGTTAAAAATGATTTAAAAGAAGAGAAATAGTTGGTTTGTTGTTGCATTACATGTTTTTATTTTAATTTAATTTAAATATAATGTTGTATATTTACGAATAGATTATATAAAACTTGTACGACAAGGAATTTATTAATATTTTATAATTAGTACGATATACTGTACCATCAAACTGTTGTAATTTGTAGTAAATAAAATTATTACATATACCAATAGGCTGCCTGCTAATAACAAGAAAATATGAAAGGTACATATAACTTAGTTACTGCGTTTTACGGCACTGTACGTAAACGGATACGTACTGTATTCCTGCAACCAGAAGTGAATATATAAACACTTGATTCAACTCGAATTTATCCCCATACAACAAACTGGGGCCTTTGACTGGCTTACGCAGAATGGAGTTAATACTTTTGTGAACACAGCGAATCCTCAGTACTGGATGCAGTCAAATAAACGACTTTACCTGAACTTTATTTTGCAAGAAAATTTAAACTTTTTAATCTTTTATGTCGTTGCAGATTAGTCTATAGTCAGTCTTTAAACAACGCTGTTTGCAGTAGCTCGTTCTTTACAGATACAGTATAATGAGCGATTTTGCTCAAGTCCAACTTGATAACAGCAGAATCTAAGAAGCAATGAATTGCAACTGATTCATTGTGCGTCAAAGTGCAAAGAACTATTTGAAGAATTTAAAGGTCAAGTGAACTAAATTGGTTTATTATTAAATATGAATCTCATCATTTATATGATGAGAATACTCATCACAAAATGATTGTCTAATAAAAAAATTTTCAATTTTCTCAAATCACTTCTGTTAGTGGAAAGAGGAAAGGCTAGTTCTTGATCCACAGATTTTAAAAGATATCGCATGCATAGGGACAGCTCTGATAGATTAGTAGAATGTGAGTAAAAAATGAAAAAGTGACCAAATGGTAAGTCTTAACCTTTGGTTATTTCTGAGCCAATTTTTCAGCCGGTTTACATTAAGAACATTGATGAAATTAGCCAATCGAAGACTCGGCAATTCATTGCAATCTTACTGTAAGTACTGGTAAGATAAAAACAATCATTTCAGATAAAATACTTATTTCAAATATAAATGTACCATTATGATAGTGGAACCATTCATTATAATAGTGAGAAGAAAAAATATACGCTTATAACGTCATAAGCAGGTACCCTCATATAACGTAATCTTTACGTTAAGGAAATTTGAGTTTAATATTTTTCAGATGTAATTTATTGGTTTTCATTTTTTTCTCACATCTACTAATCTATCAGAGCTGGACTTATGCTTGTGATATCTTTTAAAATCCTTGCACCAAGAACTAACTTTTCGTTGTATAAAGTTACATTGTTATTTTTTTATTTTTTAGATTTTTGTTACATACCTTTTGTGTTATACAGTAGTTGCAACTTTTGTGCATGTTTCTTTAAATAAAGAAACTCAATTTTAATTTTTGTAAATAAATAAATAAATAAAATTAATTATGTTTAAGAAATCACATTTATTGTAATTTTTTATGGCGTTTTACACTCAAAATAATTAAATTTTAGAAAATTTTATTTAAAATTCATAATAAATGCATAATAACCTTTGAATTAATAATCTTCAGATCATTTTTCCACACATGACACCATCTTCTGTCACTTAAAACTCAAATTACCACCAGATGGGAGTCTACACTACAAGCTGTGATATTGATTTTACATGCAACTGACACTACAAACATTACTATTGTCACATGTCACCATGGTAATGATTTCAACTTCGAAAATGTGAATCACGTCTGCACATCGATTTCCAACTAAAAACCTAGGGTCTTTTACTTCAGATGAACGGTAGAACCCAACCCTGGTACTCATGGCTGAAATGCTAGATCTAAACTCCATCAAAACGAGCCATCAAACCAGAGACTACGTGAGTTTGTTTCTTACCTAATTTAAATACTTAATGTTTAGTGAGGCACCATTTTAGGAAGAGCAAAAATGCGTTATGCGGAAACGAAATTTGCTTATTCTCATTTGGGAGTACCTCAAAGAGACCGGGTGAGTAAATAGACTAAATTAGTGACTTAGTGACTCGCTTTCGTGTTTGTTAAGGTATTTGGAGTCTGCAGACGCATTGCAATCAGAGGTTAATGTTGATCTCAATCGATTCGCTGCGTGTGACAACATCGATCTCGACACAATCCTCAGAGATTTCGAGAGTTATTATTTTGTTCGCTTCCAAAAATACCCCCGGATTGTCAAGTCCACCGAAGAGGGCAGAGTGGCGAATTCGAATGGAAGATTTCCTCCGAATCAGTAATTTAGTTTTATTATGGACTAGTGCGCAAAATCAGTGAAATACTGCGTGTTTTTTAAGTTAACTGTCGTCCATAAACAGTTCCAGACCATCGACTTTCCGCCAGAGAAGAATCAATAGCTGTCAGCCTTCTTTATCGTCGAAATCAGAAACTAAAAAAGTATACTGTTAAATGATTTTTATTTTATTGTCATTTTATTTAATTTTGGTATGTCATGTTATTTCGTAGAACCATGAAGAAATCTCGATGACTCCGACTCTCAGTCTTGAGGGTCAACGTTTGTCGTCGGTTAAGAATAAAAATGAGAAGGATAAGATGGCACAACAACAAAAACATGAGGTTTATTTCGAGTTTTAAAATTTAAATAAGAAAATGTTGAGAATTTGAAAATAAAATTATTCAAAACTTTTTTTTTTCTAGAAAAATAAGAGTTTTAATGAAAACAAGGAGGTAGACAATGATGATTCTTTTCGATTACTTAAACCGTTAAGCCTGCTGTATAAGTATGATGACGAGTGGAAAGAACTTGCAACTGTAATTAGCAAAGTAAGCAATTATTTGTAAATAGAGCCCGGATAAATGCACATCATAAAAATTTACAAAAAATTGTTTGAATAATTTTATCAATGAATTATTTATTTTTGCCAGCATACATAAAATGCATAAAACTCAATTTATTTTGCGTATGAATCCGGGCTCTATATTGTAAATGTATAAATAAATATTAATATTAATATTAAATTATTAATATTATTAGGAAATTTACCAGCGTAATCCAAACGTTAAATGGACTGATATTGTCGGTTTGGATTCAGCTAAGCAGCTCATCAAAGAAGCAGTTGTTTACCCAATTAAGGTACGGTAAGCGAATCACTAAATTCACTTTTATGACCCTTTCATTTGCAGTATCCAGATATGTTTACTGGAATTTTATCACCATGGAAAGGTATTTTACTATACGGACCTCCAGGGACTGGTAAAACGCTCCTAGCAAAGGCATTGGCCACTGAATGCAACTCGACATTTTTCAACATTTCTGCATCGAGTATAGTCAGCAAATGGAGAGGAGACTCTGAAAAGCTAGTCAAGGTTGAGCTTATAACCAATGAGAAAAATAAAAACAACAAAACTGATTCATTTATTTATTTCTTAGATTTTGTTTGAACTGGCGAGATTTCACGCCCCGTCCACGATTTTTATCGACGAACTCGACTCTGTGATGAGTCAACGCGACTCTTTGACGACCGTCGAACACGAAGCGAGTCGTCGGATGAAGACAGAACTGCTCATTCAAATGGACGGTCTGAATAAATCGGATGATTTGGTGTTTCTATTGACCGCTTCGAATTTACCTTGGTAATTAAAATTGATTTTAATTTCAATTTCAAGCAAAACAATATTCTGATTAGTGAGATATTTTAGGGAACTGGACCACGCCGTCTTGCGGCGTTTGGAGAAGCGAATTCTCGTCGATTTACCTGATGCAAAAGCAAGAAAAGCAATGTTTGAGAAATTTTTACCACGTGAAATTAACGTTGGGAATGGGAGTGGATTGCATTGTATGCTTCAGTATGATTCATTGGTTGATGTGAGTGTGTAAATTACTAAATTTTACATTTGATTTTCTTTGAAGAATAATTGTGTGTTTTAGGGAAGTGATGGCTATTCGGGAGCAGATATTGTTTTGGTCTGTAAGGAAGCTGCGATGGATAAGCTGAGAAGAGTGATTAAAGCTATGGAACAAGGTCATTTGTATTTTCTCGTTTCATTAAACACAGGAAGTGCAACTTTTGATCGCCTTTTAGGTAGAAGCGGTAATAATGCACAAAATAATGAGACGTTGGGTACAATTAGCAATGATGACGTTGACAGGGCATTATCGAAAACACGGCCATCTGCAAAGCAGTATTGTGGGAAATACGAATCGTGGCAGCGCAAATTCGGTTGTGTTTAAATCCAATGCTAAATGAAACAACTCTGTTTGTAATGCAATTTTACATTTTTGTTAAATAAATGATTGAACTTTATTCTTTTTGTTAAGTATTAATTGCACAAAAAACACACTACAGTATACCTTTTGAAGATTCAGTGATGACGTCATAAACTCACATCATATTTGAGGCAATGTTTCAACTGGAATTACAATCGAGTTACATGGAAGTTGGTGACGCTGGTGTTTAAACTCGACAAAGGACATTTGGAACTGACTTGTGAATTGAATGGGACACTACACTTTAAGATCCAATTTTCACCACCAGTGGTTACAACCTATCTCGTTATTCCCTTATCGGATCTCGCGTTTTAAAACGTGACGCTTGTTACTACTCGGGGGTCGGCGAAGCGCCATCTCGTGGCTCACAAACCAACTGCAGATCTCTTCCGAGGATACACTTTAATTAAAATATGGTAATAACAACAAATCTTTTGATTATCTTTTTTTTTTTTTTTTAATTTTAAAATCTATTTTTTGCGATTTTGGTTCATTTTATTTCTCTTCCCAAGCGCTTCATTTGCTTTATGTGACTTTAGTTTTCCACTTCAAGTTACTTTAAATTTTGCCATTTATTTCATTAATCAAATTCATCCATTTAGCCACACCTGCAGAATCTTCCTCTAGAATGGTTTTGGTGTTCTTTTTTCTGTGTGGTCTTTATTATATGGCTTTGAAGTTGGAAACGGCGGCTGGTTTTAATCAAAATGCAAGTCATGTGCAAGAGTTACACGAGACAAAAGCCGAGCGTGACTCTTCAAGCATCTCTTCTTTTCTCACATCCTATCCACATACAAAGTACTTCTGGAGAAAGCAAATCAACTCGACACTCCTCGTGGGTGTGAAATAGGTGTGAAAGAGTCTTTCAAACGAAGTAATTTTACCAACTTCAGTACCAAAAATTACATAAATTTAAATCCACGTCATCAAAAAACCACCATCACGTGTGTAAATTCACGTCTTTGAATGTTATTTAACCCATTTCACACCTTTATGAGTGTGAAAAAATAACTATTTTTTTTAACGAAATAATTTGACGAAAATGCACTTAAAAAATAAAATTTATTCGATTTATACTTTACAGAGAATAAATTTCTAAGTCCTAAAATTGAGATTGATAAATTCATTTGATATCTACATATCTTTAATACATGATCGTTAAAAGGGCACAGAATAAATGTACCTAACCTATCTGCATTACCCCCTCATCTAGAAGTAATAACTAGGGCTGTGCGATATTCAGCACACGAGAATATGAATACGATATTCGTGCAATATATCGTGTATATTCATATCTTTTAAGTTTTTACAAATCTGCGACATAAGCTACGAATAAACGTGGAATAAACTTGCAATTACTGTAATACTTTCCTCCCATTGCTGTCCAATGAAAATTGTTGCTAGCAATGGATATAACAATTAATTAAGGAAATTTTCATTTTATTTTTAATTTTTTAATGTTTTAAAAGTAAGTTTTGTTTGTAGAACGAATTTGAAATTTGTTCGCCTGCAGCGAATTCATAATTTTCACGATATACAATCAAACCCCATTAGAACAAACTTGTTTATATAACCGAAATTTCGTTTATTTATAACAAAATTCTCCGAAAAGGACCAAATTTGACATTGTATTCACTTTTACCCGCCTTCAAAATGACGAATTATGTAACATTAAACAATGTTTAATTCATTATTTCAAAATGTATTAATGTTAATATTTTCTCCTAAATCAATACAACAGAATAGATGTAGAACGAAAAATTTCCTTACAATTACAAGAATCTGAATTATTTCCAATTTTTACAACGGGGTTCGACTGTTGTATCACGAATATTTGATATTTCCAATATATCATTTAATGCGATATAAACGATATATTGCAATATCGCACAGCCCTAGTAATAACACAAATCGAGTTTACATTTTTCCAAGAAATAGATTATTGATTCAAACTGTCTAAACCCAAACGTCTTTGACTAGAATACCAAAATACGTGATTTACAGCTTCCAGTTGCTGTAGCAACTCAAGGTAATTGCAAATCAATACTTTTCCCTCCCCAAGGTTGATCTTGCTGCCCTAAAAGGAGGCGGGTGTTCCACTTTCAACTTTCACTCTATGCAGGCACCTCAGATGGAATGTGTAGGTGCACACATCTGTCTTTCACCCTGCAGATGATTTTTTTGCTGAGGTAAAACCTCAGGTGCGTGCATCCCAGTAAACAGCACAGTGTGAACGACGTGTTGAATCCAAATGTCTGTAGCCAAGATAGATAGAAAATGATGTTTGATTCTAAGGTGAATCCATAATATTGAACTATACTGCCAATGTAAGCAGGGGTTTCGAGCAACAGGAAGATGAATGAGCCTACAGATAATGTGTAGATGCTGGATCTGGAAGGGAAAAGAATTTCAAGCTTTATTTCTGGTAAAAGTAGATCCTGTGTAACATAAAAATATTTCCTAAAAATCTTTAAGCTGTTACAGGTCTTGCCAAATCTAAATGTATCTCATGGAAGGGTATAAGATATGTTTCTTTTCGCAAGAATTCTATTAGTGAGTGTGAGTTTGCACAAGCCATTTTTCTCTATAATTATAAGGAAGGGAAAAATGTCAAAACTTCTGTTGGATATTCGTGTATTTTGCGTCCCCCTGCACTCCTATGATCACGTGACAGTGCGTAATGTCAGAGGTTTATTTACTTCTGGTAATGTTTACATGAAGTTATCGAGTAACATACCGAAAAGGTCATTTCCGTACGGTAACTAAATAAGCCCCTGCATTATTGATGTTCTTTTCTCTCTGTTGCCGAATCGCACAAAATTAACAACAACGACCGTTTTGTTCAGTGTATTTTGGGATATTCTTTAGAAAGAGGGCCGTTGCCAATTGGCCTGAAGTTTCTGACACATACTAAACAAACCACGCTGAATCTATTCGTGGTGGTCCGAAGTGTCGGAAATGAGCCAAAATGGCGAAAACAGCTAGTGAAGTTGAGAGTCCCCATAGCATAACTGAACTAGAAAACAGCGTCCCCATAGCACAACTGAGCTGGAAAATCCTTTATCGCGGAGCGCTGTTTTTATAAACGTCCCGCATCCCATTGAATTGTGGGTAAACATTGGCAGACGGGCGCGCGCACATGCTGCATCAATTTTTGACGTTCCGGATATTTAGAGAAGCCTTCATTTCCGACAATTCGGACCACCAGAAACGGATTCAGCGTGCTTTAATTGGTATGTGTACAAAAATTCAGAACGATTGGCAACGGCCCTCTTTCTAAGTGACAAAAATGTATCGGCGCCATCTTGATGATATTATTAAGTTGGGAAGTTTTTTTGATTGGTCCTTGTTCCTCCTGTTTTGCATGGTCTCTTCACAGACCCTTGGACGATAGTTCGTCCAAAATAGACCTACATAATATAGGTCTATGGTCACTTCTATTTCTAGTGTTACTACGTTACATTTATAATTACCTCTTATATGTATAGCTTTAACGAAAATATTTAAGCTATAACTACAATAAAAGAGGAATTTATCTTGTGCAAACTCACAAGTCAGTAATCTCTAAAAACCCAAAAATATTTCCGTAAAAAGTATACGGTAATACAGTATATATATATATATTTTAAATACTGGTTGCTAAAGTAATTATCTTTAAATTTAGAAGTTAAGCTACAGTACCACACTTTAGACTTTGCGTACGGTAACGGTTTTAAAACATTTTTATAGTATTACCATACAATACTCAAAACGGTGAAAATGCCCTCTAAAACTAAAAATATCCCGAATAAGCTTCTTAAAATTGCATTATTTGATTATTTCAGGCTTACATGATCTAAATCCTTTATATTTGCTGTTTTATAATAAAACCTGACACTGAAAAAAATAAACTTTTACTTAACTCTTCATAAAAAACACTTTATAAGTAATAAACTCATTTTTATGTCAGAGTTGCATTAATTGGGGGTTGGAGGTGGATGTTGATTGGAATAATGTAGTCATTCAAGTGAAAAAAAACTGTATCCGGTAGAGAACTGCGAAAAACTATTACAGGGCTCTAGATGGGCGATTCAGTTTCATCTTTCGCCAGTTTCATTTCATATCGTCTTTATACTGTGCTCGTTCCGAGCAAAGTTGGTGTATATTCTACATCCTACGGTCCCATAAAGTGCATCTGTGGGTTTCCCAACGTCGTAAAGTTTATCAAAAAGAAAACCGAGCAATCGTTAATGGAATCAACCAACACTCCATCACCCTTTAAAGAGTTTAGTTCAGTTTGGTGTAAAATATGGAGTATGGTAAGTGTCATGTGATTTTAATGTTTTAAAGTTTGAAAATGTATAAAATATGTATGTTTGAAAATATTCTGCATAAAAAAAATGCTGAATTTTATTTGTAAAAGTTAAAAATCAATCAAGAATTCAATTATTCACCAACCACTAAGGGTTTCTACACCTCACAAGTGGGCTTCTAACGTTTCGATCACCAGCTGTGTGGCCGACATCGAAAAACTGGATCAATACTGTAAAAACCCTTTAAAAATCTTAGAAAATTATTCTACTCTTGTGAAAAATGTTATGCTCAGCTTTTATCTTACAAATCTATCTCTTGTTGCAGTCAAATTCTCCAATATTTATCTTGCTTTCAGCCTTTCAAGTGATCATACATATCTCCCAGGGCAGCCATTATTTTGAAGAGAGAAATGAAATTGTGTGATAAATTTAAAGGGGATTTAATTTTGTGTTTAGTAGTTTTGTTTTTTTGACTTTAAAAAGATGTGATTTTTGATGGTTCAGTCAACTCTCTTTTAGCTGAACCTTGCTTTTCTTTTTTTTCCCTATTCTTAACTGTCTCTGGATTCCTTTGGGAAATATCCCAAGTCACCATTAGAAACTAAATACATCCATCAACCCTTTTATCTATCTCCCTTGAATGCAATTCTACAGTTTTTGTTTCTAGTATACTTAAAAAAAAATTCACTTTTATGCAAATATTTGCAAATTTCTTTCCAAACCATAAAAAAAATCTTTTTTTCTCACATTAAAGATAAGATTCTCCAATACTACAAACTCCCATTTAAATGGGATTTATTTCTCATCAATAGAAGAAAAACTTAAAGGTACAGCGAACTGAACTGGTTTATTATTAAATATGAATCTACTACAGGTAATCACAAACAATAATTAATCGTCGCCAAATGATTTTCAAACACGTTAAAATTTGTAAAAACCCATCGCAAACAGTGAATGTCAAAAGGAAAATGGATTATGGAAACTGCCGCGATTTACGACATCACGAAGTCTGCTGCTCCTGTAGCAGGCATTATCCGCAATGCTTTCGTTGTTTTTCAGCAACTGATCCAGGATTTAGTTCTGAAATTCTCTCGAACAGAGTTTCCCTGCATTACAAACTCAGAATTTCCAGAATCTGTTTTTCTTTTGCCATTCACTGTTTGTGATACCGTAGTTTTAGTTTTTTTTTACAAAAGTTAACTTGTCAAAAAACCATTTGGCGACGATTAATTACTATTTGTAATGTGTAGATTCACATTTAATATAAATCAGTTGACCTTTAAATTAAAAAAAAATCAACAAATGACGTAATTTATTACCTGTTAGTGAAACTTTTTTCAGTCTTAATGAGCGAAACGATCGGCTCAGATTTAAACATCACTAACACGAGCCACGAACACGTCGCAACAGATGGAAGGAAGACATAGACAGTGAATGAGAAGAGCAGTTGAGTGCCAATATTTTTCGACGTTAACTTTAATCCACACATGCCCAGTGGTTTGATGAAGAAATATTCTCCCCAGCCGTACAGTGGTCCAGATACAGCAATCAATAGAATGAAGAAAATTCCATTCAGAATGACTTTGAGGTTTAGTTTTGATAATGTTAACGAATATTCTTGCGGTTTAAGGTGATGGGTATATCTTTAAAAAAAAAGTTGGAAACATAAATGTGATTAATTACAATTAGCTGCGTTCACTAGTGGCATTCAATATCTTGGTTTTTTTTTAGTTTTTGTAGTTTTTTTTTTTAGAAAATCGTTTTTGTTTACATTTGTGTATTAAAAACAATTTTCAAAAACCACAAACACTTCATAAACCAAAATATTGAATGCCACTAAATGTCTTTCGTTTTTGCTGTTTTTAGGATATGACATACTGTTACACCATTTTCTATAAACAGCAAAAACAAATAACATTAAACGCGCCCAATATTTGATGATAAAGGTAAATTATAAAGATTTAAATACAGTATAGGGGGTCTGATAAACTCGAATTGTCGACGAGATTTGTGAGATTTATGATAAGATTTATTGAGATTTGCTAGTCTGCGTCGCTGATTCACTTCACCACCGAGGTCACTGGGGTGGGGTTAGTGGTGAGAGTGGGTCTGCCACATAACTAGGGAAATGCAAGCCCTCAAAAAACACTGAGTTTGCAGCACTTTGTTTACAACTTTGAGGTCGAATAACTTTTAACCTAGTGCGAAGTTAAATTCAAGTGTTTTTTGACAGAATCATTAATTTTCAACCCTGTCATTCATTTATAAGTGCCATAAATTAATATTTAAGAACGTCACTTCAGATGTTAAATCAGTTGGGTGGGGGTGGATCAAGAGAAAGAGGTGGAAAGTAGAAGGTCAAGTGCAAAGAAAGGGTTTTGGTTTTAATGGCGTCACTTTATAAACAAACCATAGACCTATATAAATCTATCATCTATGAACAAACTCTCACCACCACCCCCAGCGACCTCGGTGGGTCGGCGACGCAGACTAGAGATTTGCAAGATTGTTAATGAATAATGACTTATAGAATTTTCTTTTAGGATTTAAGAATTTTGAAGATTCTTTGGCCAAAAGATTTGAAATTTGCAAAATATTCTTAAAAATTTCTATGAATCTCTGCAAAGTTTTTCAACTCTCAAATCCTTTGGCCAAAAAATCTTCAAAAATTCTCAAATTTTTGTAAATCTCTGCAAATCATTGCACATCTCTAAACATCTATGTAGATTTGATGAGATTTCTAGAGACTTTTACAGATTTGCAAAGATTGATAAGGATTTTAAGTTTATTTTTGAAAATGTTTAACGAATTTTTAAGATCGTTTTGAACATTACTTGGTCCAAAAGATTTGAGATTTGCAAAAATTTGCAGAAATTTGTAAAAATCTTTAGATATTGATGAAGATTTATAGAGATTTGTTTGAATTTTTAATGAATTCATAAGAAATATTGGACTTTTTAATTTTTGACCAAAAACATGAGATTTGCAAAGATTTGCAGAAATTCGTTAAGATTTTTACAATTTTTTTTAATCCGTCGACGAGATTTTTCAGAATATCATACCCTCATTTAAATACGAGATGAAATTAAATTCTCTAATTAGGCCGGCCAATTGACCCCTTAACGACAAAAACAGTTCCATTGCAACGCTTGCAGCTTTCGCTTTAATTTGACATTTCTCGGTAACGAGGAACTGTTTATTCTGCCTGATTTTAAAGTACTTGTAGTTTCCAGATTAAAGTGTGAATTTTTATTCGGTTCCATTAGGTACAGTTGTTAAGAAAATTGTGCTTTTTAAAATGGCAGCGGGACTCATAAAGTCTTGGCACGACTCTAATAAGCGTGTTAAATTAATTTTAGTGCTCAGAAAGAGTCAAAAACACCCTGTGTTTAAAGGGACTTTCTTAATGTTTAAAAATGATGGATTTTTGGGAGTTTACTCTCTTATTTTATAGCATAATTTAATCAGTGTTCTTCGTCATATCAGCAGCAGTAAAAGTTGAGCTAACTAATTAATTAAATTTAATCGGGTTGTTACACTTGAAAGGATTAAAAATGAAAATTTTATTTAAAAAATTAACATACCGTAAATGACAAAATTAGCATTTTTTTTAAATATTTTAATTTTTAATATATATACTACTGACCCGTTGGTCAGTAGTGGTCAATATTGAAGTTGACCGATCTTATAAATTTAATCCTTTTCTTTATTGCGCCGCCTTTTCCATTTGCTGAAAGGATTGGCAGCCATTTTACTTTTATCTCGATTTAAATTTCAAATTCCTTTAAATTGTAAGTGGTTTGTGATTTTATCAAGATTTTTTTTCAAGTTCATACTGTATTTTGCATATATACAACTTTGTCTCGTGATATGTTGAGCATGGCTAAGTAGATTAAAGTTAAGCTGTATTTATCCTTACACTCCTAAGATTTTCATGTTAAAACATAAAGTCAGCTTTTAATCAAAATAAATGAATATTTCTATTCAACCCATTTAATTTTTAAACTTTTTATTATTAATAATGAAAATAATAAAATAAAAAAAATACGGTAATAAAAATTAAAAATTAAATATAAAGTAATTAATAAATTAATTAATTTAATTAATTAATTTCTTGCGGTTTAATCAATATTTTAATAATGCAAATTAGCATACCGATTCTGTGATGCATGAAATCTTAACTCAATCACTTGCAACCTCTTGTTAAAAAATACCATACGCAGTTGGCAAAAACTTGGTTTGAAATTTCGTTCGAACCCCGGCCAATACACCCATTAGCACACGTGGCACTGCATTGGGTGTCATGCAGTATCATAAAGATTGCAGTGCCGCTTCTCGAGTTCCCTTGCTTCACGTTTATTCAAATCCAAGTGCCCCTACATGTCACAGGTGCGGCTAAAGGATAATAACACAAAAGATTGCAGATAAACAGCGACGAAACAGAAATTGATCGCAGTGTCAACTACATGTCGCTGTTAGATAGGCATCCAAGTGAACGACGCGATTTTCGTGTCGGTTTCGTGCTTGGTAATTGCCTTTCTAATTAAAAGTTAAAAGAACACCCGTTTTAATGCACGGCTGAAATTCAGCACTGTTATTTACTTTTGAATATGAAACTTTTTAATCAGCTTTATTAAAACTTGGAATGTTAATGAATCAATATTTCATTTTTTTTAATCTGTGTAATACAGCCAGTGTGTCATTAATCAACTTTGCAGCTCGCTTTTTTAGCAATTTTCTCACAACCAAAGCCGATTATTCACGATGTCAACTGTCTATATCAAGGTCTCATGTTAACAAGCTATGGTTTTGTTCTAGCAGTTCATCACTGTGTTAAATGAAAAATTACATTAGCTGCCCCTTTCACTTCACTACAATGGTTCCCTATTGTACAGCACTGCAGGCAAGTCTACGGGCAGCTTATCAAATAAAAACTTTTAGTTATTAAAAATTCACTTAAAATTTCACATTTAATCCATTTTATCTTTTCTAGAAAAAGTGAATGAACTTCATCTCAGAAGAAATCAATTTTTAGAGATGGCATCAAATTTTTCATTTCCACTTTATTATACTGCATGAAAAACTATCGACAGAATTCTGCCAGTCTACCTTTTTTCTCAACACGCACAGTAAAAAGTAAAAATTCCTTTTCTAAAAATTCCTATTTTTACTCTTATTTAGTGTAAAATTACATTGTGATCCATTTAGCGCCAAAAGGCTTTATATACACCTACACCTATCTATCGGAAGATAACATTCTTTGACCGTGTTACATCATCATAAAAGTGTATTATTGGTCTTCAATGGCATAAAATTAACACTTTTTGGTATATTTATAAACTTTATACCTTTTCCCTCAAACACTTTCAGTTTTACACTTCTCCCACATTTATCGTACACCGATTTAAGTGTTTCCGACTTACTTATATAAATGTTAAACAACGGTATAAAATCGGCATTTACACTAAAAGAGGGTGAAAATAGGGGCAAAAATGTATTTATTTTTTACTGTGTTTCATAGAAGTGTTATATGAACTAGAAAACACGCATTATCTTTTGAGCAGCAATTTTCTTGAGCTACCGCACTAGAAAAAGCAATCGGAGCTGCCATTCAATTGCAGCAGCTCAGTTTGTTTCCTCGAAATTGTCCCTTGCGGTAAACAAGAGCAGAACGCTTTTAGAAATTTTTTTACTTCTCTAATTGTAGAAATATTATCTTACCTTTCAAAGCCGAGCAAAGCCACAAACCAAATAGTTGAAAAATTCATGAGTCTCGTGGAAAAAGCCTGTAACTGGCAGACGTGATGGCCGAACACCCATTTACCTTAAACGATTAAATAAGTGTAAATAAATTCGCACACTTCATGCCTGAAAGGAAGATGCAAATAAAGCGTGAGAACAAATGTTGGTGCTTGTTCGTGCGTCCTTTAATTAAGCTGTCAGCATAAATCCAGCGAAATGTCATTTCCAATTAGCAGCGACTAAAGGGTAAAACCGCACATTTCAACCACGTGCAAACACTTTTCCCGCAAAACTACAAATTACATCAATTCGCACCAACTTTGCGCGCATCGCAAATCAGCAGGATAACGGTAAATAAAAACTCTTACCGTAAGTGAACGAGACGATTTGCACAGCGACTTGGGAGCAGCAATTGATTATCCCGACGGTGGCGAGGATTTTGAGCATCGTGTCCACGTTGCAGGTGTTTGAAATAAAATAACCCGTCCCCGACAGGACGACGATGCGGTCGTGTCGGAGAGCGAGTAAAACGATCGTGTTTGTTATGACACATAACACCACCTGAACGATCAGGATGACCACTGTGAATTCCAAAGCTGGCTCCAGAGTCAAGCATAGCTCGCTCGAGTTATCGGGCATTGCGAAATACCATGCTCTTGCCTTGCCCTTGAGTCACTGACTGCATGCAGTGAAGAGAGGACTGCTGTTTGATGACGTCACGTGCAAACACAATCGCCAGTGACGTAAATAAGTGCAAATCGAGTGTAGAAAGATACAGTCGATTTTTATTTTACTCTATTTTTTTTTTTTTTTTTTTTAAGAATATCATTTGGGTACCGTACTGAAAATGTTGAGGGATTTTAAAATTTTTTAAAGTTATTTTTGATGAGATTTTGATCATATTTTAATTATTTCGTATATGGTGTAAATCAAAAACATGATTAACTTTTTAAAAATTACACAAAGTAATGACAAAATTAATGCTGAAAATGACCATTTGGTCAGTTAAAAGCGTTGATCGTGATATTTTGTCATATATTGTGACTATTTCGTCATTTAAAAAGTTGGTCAATCACAAATACGAACTTTTAGCATCAAAACCATAACTAAATTAATTTTTTTTAGAAGATTGTTATATGTACAGTAAAAGAAAAAAAATTACTTTTAAAAAGGAGCAATATAAATTTGACTTTCAATTACATTTTGCACAAAGAATTACTTCCATTAGCACACTAGTGGAAAAATGCAAATTGAAACATTTTATTGAGTTATGCAAATGATTGTGTACGTGAAAGTCAAGGCGAAGAATGTGAACCTGAATTCACACAAGTAAAAGAAAAATGAAACTTAATTTTATTCTAGTGACAGCATAATTAATATTTGTAATCAAAATTGAAATTCAAGCCATGTAAACATATCACTCAATAATCCCAGTTAAAAATACACTTAAAAATAAACTTTGCGAATGTATTTAGAGTCAACAGTAATAAGCACCGAAGAAAGATAATACAAAGGTTTATACATTCAAATAGATTCAGAAGATCAAAAAAACCGATTTTATTTGCATGGCAACTACAAGAATATTTCATTAAAGCTTTGTTGCTGAGGAAACGACGTAAATTTATCATCAAATCTCACAAAAAATAATTAAGTGGCAAAACATGTTTACGTTGGTTTTATTAAAATGACCACTTTAATCAATCATAATATAAACTTTCATTTTTCTGTCTGCTGAAAATATTGAGTAAAGAGTTTGTGTTTGAAATATAAACAGAACATAAAGCTTTAAAAGCAGAGGAATAACCACTCAAACAACATGATGAGCTTTAACTACTGATGCAAATCTTTTCAATGGTGTTATTATTCTTGGTATGTTTAGCCAGATATATACAAAAGGGAGATATAAAACAACACAATAAGATAACAGTTCACTCAACTTGATAAAGTGACCTTTATGGGGTTATACTAATTTTGGAGCTTGAAGAAGATTATCTTAATAAATCAATACTAATTTGCTTGTTCTGCATCAGTGATGATTTTAATTGTTTTATTTCATGTTTTTGTTTTTATGTGAGTACCGGTAATGAAATCAGATTTTGTTTCTTCTAATTCTTTTTTTAGGGTTTTGAGATGCATTGCAACAGAGAACTCCACTTTTCTCAATTGGAATGTCTACTTTAAGAGGTTTAGTGATCAGTTAATCCTATATAACAAATTGAGGCAACAGCGAAATGCAATATGTTGAGACTTAATATAACCTTAATATAACCTCTTCTTCTAATAAAAAAATCCCCTATTGAAACTGTAAGTATTAAATTCCACATACAAATTAAAATTCAAAACACAATTTGGAGGTCAAATATCATTGAGGATTTGACAGGTGACAAACTCAAAGTTCAAAATCAATAAGTATAACATACGTGTATATACACACTAAACTTACGCCATCTCATGTTAACTTTGTAAACAGCTTCTTATTAATTCCCCAATCATCTTTATTTGTTTTCATTTCCATGGTCATCGAAATAATTAATGGAAGCAAATCCCACTTTAATCAAACAAGACAGATTAAAGCGGTGTATTTTAATCCGCTTTTCCCTCGCACAGAAAGAAGAGGAACTAAACTCACAATCAATTAAAGTTTAATAACATTGCACCTTTTTAATGAATCACAGCAAAAGTGAAATTTCCTTGATACTTTTTTCTGCGTGCAAGGTCCACAGTTCCTGTGCCACCATCACACTGGGTAGCCAATAGACAGAGAGGGCACTACACTCTGCATTTTAATAATAAGAGGAGATTCGAAAAAAAAAATAAAGTGAAGTCCGCTATGTCATTGAAGGGAAGTACAGTCAGTGGGGCAACCAACCCATCTGGAAACAGAGTGAGTGAGAATATCATACGAGGCAATGTGAGACAAATGCAGCGACTGCAGAGATGAAACTCATTTCTATTTTCTGTTTTTTCTTATTTTACTCATCTCATTTGGAGTTTTTTCGAAGTAGCGGTGTGAAAGTAGGTTTAATTTATTTTGTTTTAAGTTAATCTTTTGTATTTTTTTTTAAATATTGTCTCATTTGTTATTCATATTTACACGTATGCCATCATTCTGTATAAGTGAACTTGAATTCCTGTTATTTTCTCATGGCTTTTCCAGGTTCATTAACCGCATTGATTTTTTTCTCGTTTCAGGTAAATCAACATAACTCACTTTGGCGACATGAAAGAAGTTTTTTATTTGGACCTGGACGCAAGGGTGAAGTATTACCTTAGTTATTTTTTTTCTTCTTTCTTTTCTTGAAAAATTGGCCTTGAGAAAACACTCGGTTCGTGATTCATCCAATGAGTAAATTGGGCAATTACAGCCTTGCTCTTGAGGCCTTGACCACTACAAAGAACTCGAGGCTTACTCATTTTGGTCAAGAGAGTCACTTTTAAATGAGTAGTATTAGTAAACTTTTATGATTTCACTTTAATAAGTAACAAGAAGAGTAAAATAAATTAATCTAGGAATTTGTTTTTCATTTGATTTTAACTTTCTATGGCATTTTGTTTATATTTTGTGAGTGTTGCATGTGGTCTGCAATGTAAAACCCAATCCCTTTATCTTCTTTGTGGTTGAAAAGATAAAGTTTCAAGTCCTCTTACAAGTTAGAGGGTTTACCTTACACACGACGTTCGTTTTTCAAGTTCTGCATGAGTGGGATTTAGCGTTCTCCAAATTTATTCATCTACACTCTAAAAATTAAAGAAGTGACAAGATATCCTTTTAGGTACAAAAACGTCGTCCTCATTTAGCTACAGTTTAAGAATATAATGCTACTACCTATTGCTAAAAATGTATTATTTTCACTTTCGTCGTTGCATCTCATTGACATTTCAATAATAATCAAAGTTTAAAATGCATACAACTTCCTTGGGTTAGGCTCAAAATTGCAATAAAAGAGTGCTATTTCCCACTTTATTTAACAAGGTGCAAACTGCAAATAAGTAGAAATAATAAACGCTCTTAAAGCATCAAACTACCTGACGAGGTAGAATTTTGTAACGTTACATTTTAACTACTTCTGCTGAAAGGCAAATTGATCATTTGGTAGTAAAAATTACCTTTACAGGAATAACCGACTTCTACCTTGTCCAATAAAAGTTTGCACTTAATTTACACCTTAATTTTTAAAGTAAATTTTTCTTGGTTTTGCATGTTGTTGGTTCTCTATTTCTAGATTCTTTAGTGTTATTTATGTAAAATAAATATTATTTTAAAAAATGATTACATTAAACCCATCCATCTATAACAAAAAAACTTTTTCCAATGGGAAATTATCGTCAAAATAAAATCAGATGCTTTTACCGATAGTGCAACCAGCAGCACTTAACATTTCCAATATTTCCAAATCAATGAATTGGAAAACTCACAGCAGACATCATTGAACTTGAACGAAAGGACATGAAAACTACATTTATCACCAAATTAGACTAAATCAAAAACAAAAATCGACATCAAAGTGCACAAAGTTCAAAACCGTTACCTATACAGTTACAATACAACTTTCCTTTTCATTGCAGTACCAAATTACCAACTAGTCTACCTTCCTGTTTTCAATGGCCGTCGGACAAAGTCAAACAAACGGGAAATAGAAAATGATAGCTGCCAACCATTTAATCTCAATATAACTGCATTTGGCCAAGAATTGGAGCTGCAATTGGTGCCTAATCAGCACATAGCATACGATAACTCAAAACTAGTCATTCGCACGACTGATGGAACTCATACCAAACCTAATTCCACTCACTCAATGAGTGGTTGCCATTATCACGGCGACGTTTTGACGTCACCGGGAGGAAAAGTAGCATTATCGTTGCACAGAGGCTATGTAAGTATAGAGTGTGAAGTATGAAGTGTGAATTTTGAAGTTAAGAACCCAAACCGGAGAGAGTCGATTTCGGATGTAATTTATTACCTTTGTGCAAAGTTGTGCGAGCAATTAAATAAATAAGTTAAAATCCATTAAAATGTTGTTCAAGGATTGGAGCAGGTGGTGCTGATGGAGAAAAGGGTCGTTTGCTTTGCTGCACAGCTAATTAGTGCTTCAATTTAAGCCAATGCAAAAATGAAGTTGCAAATTATATGTGCGTAATAAATTTTTCAGATGATAGTAGGGTATTAAAGGTTTCATAAATAAGAGAATTAAGACATAATTTTTAGTTTTTTTTTAATGAATATGTTAGCTGAAGTAAATGTTGTCACTTAGGGTCCCTGTGAGACGCTGCTAACTAATAGCTAAAAGTATTTTAACTATTTTTCTTTGCACTGAGCACGGACAAAAGTGTTTTTATATTCATTTTTAATGCAAATGACATTACGGTTAAACTACACAGGTGTGGCATAAATTTAGCAAATTCGACATTTTGTGGTACTGACAAAAAGAACTTCTCTACTTGTCTATCACAGATTGTTACTATATTAAGACCAAACAATCATGTTATCAAGTTATATTGTTCCCTGAAATTGTTTTAGGCACCGATCAATATTTTGCGAGATAATTTACTTATAAATTTGGGCAAGTCCATTTCAATGCTAATCGGCTTAGAATGTGGGCGAGATAAGCTTGATTTCAATACATTTCAATGCTAACTTTACATTCAAAATCTCATAAAACAATAGGTGCATTCAATTTAACTTATTTTCAAAAAGGTATTTTCTAGGAATAAGTGATTTTTGTTTGAACACCCTTTATAATCCCGATCTATTTTAGTATTACGGCAACTTGAAAAGACAAAAAAGTGACCCTAAGAGTCACTTATCGAAAAACGGCTTATTTGTCTTTTCTGAAAAGTCATTTTTCTTAAAAATGACCAAAAAAGTCACTTTCTGGTCTGAAAAGTCTAAGAAAACAAAAAAGACAAAAAAATGACTTATTGTCCTCGAGATTGAACGCACCTATTGACAGATGCCTAAAACAATTTTAGGAAACAATACAACTTGGTACGATCTAACAGTAAGATTATGTTTGGTTTCAATATTGTAACAATCTGTGATTGGCAAGTAGAGAACCTCTCCTGACTCCTTGTGAGTTTTACCACTATAGCAAATGTGATTTGTTTTGTTTTGTTTTTGATATTTAGCATTCTTCACCAACAAACAATTGAGTTTTTTAACATTTTACACAGAGTTAGGGGTGAGTGTCGTACTTCTGATGTAATAGATTAGGAATTTGAAATTTACTGTTTTCGAGTTCGACATAGTTTTATCCTAATAATATACAACCATCACAAATCTATCTACTTGTACTTGATTTATTTCTTTGCCTATTTCTTACAGACTGGAATTATTATTCCCTCTGTAGGAGACCATTATTTACTTCATCCTGCACCCAGAAGAATACGCAACCGAAATTCCATCGACGCCAAAGTGCCCCACATAATTTATAAAAGGGCGAACGCAGAAATAAGTGAGACAACTTTATTTACCTTCTTTATATTTAAAAAAAAAAATTGAAAAAAAAAATCGATGATAAAATATAGGTGAATGTGCACACACGTTTCATAATTCAAGCGATGAAACTGCACGAGAAAAACGAAGTCTCTACAAACCTCGTTCATCCGCCAACCAATTATCAATTGAAACAGCGGTTTTTGTCGATAAAGACATGTACAACTTGATGAAAACCAGCTTTCCAGCTGATCCAGAACACGGAGTCATGGAAGTTGTTTTAGCTATGATTAATGCAGTAAGATTTGCACCCCAAAGTTCTGCCCCTCAATATATAAAATGAAATTTTCATTACTGTTTCAGGCTGAACTTCTCTTCCAAGCGGAGTCCCTCGAGGCTAACATAAAACTCACTTTAGTTCAATTGGAAATCCAGAAAACTGAATTTGAAGGTTTAAAGCGCTCGGCAAATATTGACGAATACTTAAAGAACTTTTGCTCGTGGCAGAAGCGGATTAATCCCAACGACGACGACAACCCGTTGCATTGGGATCATGCATTGTTGCTCACGGGGTATAATCAAAAATCGATAATAGGGAGTTAGGAAAAACTTTGTCACGAAGTAATGAAGTCTTCGTAAAACTTCGTCGTGCCTAATCTAATTTGTAATAGAAGTTACAAATTTTGGTCCCCAACTTCGTCGTCCAACTTCGTGAATGAATTCTTATTGCACCTGCGCACAATAAATACACTGTTAGGTTGTTTATCAAGGAATCATTTGTCAACTTCCTCCTTTTTAACTGAACATTGAACGAAGTAACGAAGACACACAGTTACAACACGAGTTTTTAACTTCACGTGTTCGTTACTTCACGACAGTTTTTTCTAACTCCCTAATAACAAGAATGTTAGACACTATTTTCTCCAATGCTGCCAAACCTCACCCTTATACTGCCCTGCTGCAGGCTGCATACATCTGGTGACAGTTGTTCGCATTAATGTAATTTTGGTTTAAATCTTGCCTAAATCAATCGAGCAAATCCTTCTAGAAATTCATCTTATTATTCCTTTAATGGCTGGTTGCACCAACAGAAGTTAATGTTAACTGGAGTATTGTTAAACGTACAAGTTAGTTTAAATTTTCACAATCAAAACATTTGAAAATGTAATTATAACATTACTGAAAATAATCATCTGTCAAGTTTTTCCATACTGCATTCCGAGTAGTTTCAAAATCCACCACTAGGTAGCAATAAGCACATTCTTATTTTTGTAAAAAAAAAAATTGTATTGTATACTTCCAGGTCTAATCTCTACTCGGAAGACAAACAGGGCAAACAAAACAACCAAGTGGTAGGTTTGGCTCCCGTTTCCGGGATGTGTCTTCTTGGAAACAGCTGCAGTGTCAACGAAGGTGGTCACTTTGAGGCCGTGTACGTCATTGCCCACGAGCTGGGACATAGCATGGGGATGCAGCACGACGGGCCCCAGAACAGCAACAAATGTGATAAGAATAAGTTCATTATGTCCCCGACACTGGGCAGCGGTAAAACAACGTGGTCAGCTTGCAGTCGGGAATATTTGCTGAGATTTCTACGGTCAGCTCAAGCAAGGTGCCTATGGGATCAAGGGATGTCTCCGAAGCACCTGAACCACCAACGAAACACGCTTCTGCCTGGTCAGCGGTTTCATCCCGATCAGCAGTGCCGATTGAAGTTCGGGTCGGGGAGTATGAAAGACCCGACGCAACCTATAGATGTAAGAATGAGTTCTCTTATTGTTAGTTAGAGTCACATGTATTGTCCGCCCGTCACGATATGTGACGTCGAATTATGCCAACTCTCACAACGTGGCGACGCTGACATGGAGAAATCCATTACGAAAAAGGGCAAATAATGACTAACATTTGCTTAACCCTTAGAGCCCCAACCATTTGGACAAATGTCCAATGAAGGCAAGAAATATTTTGAAAAATGAAAAAAAATATTTAAAATTTCTTTTGGTGTCTGAAATTTTGCTAGTTGGTAAATATTTGGGTAAAGTTTTCATTTCTACAAGTTTCAATTTAATGAGTTATTAGCAATTAAAGATTGCTGCCCCTGGAACCGTCTATGGAGAGCTTGGTTGGCTTCACTTGAAGAAGGATTAAAAATGGGTGAAAATAAGGTCAACCTAACACTCCACACATTGGACAATTGTCCAAGGCTTGGGCATCTAAGTTGTTTTTTTTTTTTTCGTTGGGGCTCTAAGGGTTAACGTTAGTAGTCGCTGAGCTAGACTGATCAACTCTTTTTCCTCTTTCCCATAATTTATTTATTGGCGTAATGAGAGTTGGCGTAACTCGGCGTCACTTTTCGTGACGCGCAGACAATAATACACGAAGCACGTGTTGGTGTTACCGTATCGATTATTCAAGTATGGAATCCTAGTCAGCGCGCGATCAAAATATATCTCTGTTTTGACAAATCGCAATCAGGTAGCGCCATTAATAACGTCTTTTAAACGTTGCTTTTCACTACAAACTTTCAGTAAACGTTTTACATTTAATGTTGAATGAATGTATCAATCGTTATTCGTTTAACGCCAAAGATAAATATTTTTCTAAAAGTTTGCCGTGAAAAAAAAATTTTAATAATCGATAACAAAAAATTTAGTTTGCGTTTTTCATCCTCTCAAAACTAAACACCATAGTCTAATGCTAATACTTCATCTATTTCTAACAGAAAATTTGTCAAGATCTACGTTGTATAACGAACAATTATCCCTTGACGTCACATCCGGCGTTGGAAGGGTCATTTTGTGGAGAAAATAAGGTAAAATAAAAACGATTTTAAATTCAACAAATCTCATCTCATCTCAAATTCTGTCATCAACTTGCAGTACTGTCGCAGTGGAAATTGCGTGTCCCGTCCATCCGAAGTAGCACTAACACCAATTAACGGCGGTTGGGGTCAGTGGTCATCATTCGGCCCATGTGCGTCCAGTTGTTTATCAACTAACGATGGCCAATTGAGCAGTGTCGGGATAACTGTTTCAACTCGCCGTTGTGACAACCCCCAGTACGTAGTTCTGATTCTAATAACATTTATTATGGAATTAACGTTAATCAATTCACTATTCCCAATTGACTGCAACAGTTAATAGATAATTTGTACTAAAAACTAAAAAATTCAAATTAAATCGCTGTAAATTGTGTAATAAATGAAAAAAACTCAATTTTTTATTTTTTTATTATTATTTATTATTTATTATTTTTAGTACAAACCTTTTCTTTCTTAGTCCAGAAAATTCTGGCAAACCTTGTAAAGGCAAACATCACAGATATAAAATCTGCCATTTAACCCATCTATGTCCAAAGTTAAACCAACTGACAGTGTCTGAATACGCTGCTCACATTTGCACTTCTGCAGCTGCGTCCGATCCGCTACTCATTGGTGACGGAGAACAGCAAAACCACTTTGATTGTAGGCAAAACAAATCACTTTTCTTGTGGTGACTGGATATTTTCAATCAAAAGTTGATGTTTTTTTGCAGCTGGTAAAGCTTGTTCGGTGTGGTGTTATGCAGAAAGTGGAGAAACTGTGACTAGGAATTGGAAATTTCCTGATGGAACGCAGTGCAAGAGAGAAAATGTTTCTGATGTTGAAGCGATGTATTGTGTGGAAGGAGTGTGTGAAGTGAGTAGTGAAATGTTTTTGATGGAATTGTGTTAATTTTAATTTTTTTTTTAATTTTTTTAGATTTTTGAAGAAAATGATTTGAGTAAATGAATATAGTTATTGATTGTAGATAAAATAAAATAGGGATTCTCAGTATAATATAAATTGTGTTGTGTTCATAATTTATTTAAATTTTTTTAAATTTAATTTTAATTTGTAATTAATCTTAGAAGTTTGATCGTAGTTTTGACTGTAAAAAATCATAATGCCGAGACGATCATAAATTATAGACAAATTTGAATTGTTTCGTTATGCACTTTTATGATCAAAATATTAAAAACAGTAAAAAAAAAAAAAAAAATTAAAACATACTTGAAAAGTGATCAAATTTATTTTTCACTTGCATTTTCCACTTTGAAACTCGACAAAACCGCAGATCGCTTCCACATGAACATCTTCAAACCTTCTCTTAACGCGCCACATCACGCAAAACAACCTAGAATGGCTTTAAATATAAAAAATACGAATTAAAAATCCATTTCTCCACCTCATTTTTACATCAACTCACCTAAGCAGTCTCAATGTTTACATCGACCGCCGCCATTTTCCCGCGACCGAAAACCCACCCTGAATAAATAGACGCCCAAAGTACTTCGCCACTGCAGCGCCCTCTAGGGAAGACTATGAGAAAGAAAAAAGAAAAAAAAACAACAACAAAGTAGCAGACGGAGTCGGGTGATGAGAAGCGGATGAGAATACTACATCGAGAGAAACTGCTGCTCACCAGCAGGTATGTTTCTTCCACAATTAAACCCCTTAAAACACCCTCTTTAACTCTGACAAACATCTCATCCCCCACAGATGCGGCATAGTCGGCCATGCTTCTCGCACCATCCGATATCCAGTTCCTGCGGGTGGGCGCCACGAATCTGGCGGACACGGCTCTGAGTGATGTGACCAAAGACTTGGCCCTGTCCAACTTCGTTCTGCCCAAACTGCAGGTGTCCGGCAAGGACGGCGCGTGGTTCGCGCTCAACAGCAGTTTGCTGCACATAGTGCGGGAACTCGAGCGCCTGGGCAAGTGCGATCGGGTCAAAGTGGACGTGGTGCCTTTGAGTAAAGTTCCCGCCACGGTTCAGCGCGGCATGGTGGCCCAGCCGCCGCCACCGCCAGCCAGCGTGAACGACAACTGTAAAGCAGCAGGTGAGAGCAAATGAGTGTGTTGGTGCGGAAAAAGTCGATCAATTGTACGGTGTTTTGTCGAGCGTGCGCTCGGCGAGAATGGACTCGTCCACTGCGCCATGATGCAGTCAGTCGCCGCCGTCTCCTCCTCCTCCTTCTTCTCCTCGCCCTGCCTCTCAATCTCTTGCACGGCTTTTCGAAAACATCTGTCACGTGCTTATCACTCAAACAAATCATTGATGAAAATCCGTGCGATTTTTCCGCTTAGTCATGACTGTGGCGCTTTTAATTTCCACATACCTTTTTTAGTTTTTTCCAGTTTTGGTTTTTTTTCTAAACAAGGTCCAGAATTTTAACTTTAAAAAAAATTTTTTTTTTTCTTCTTTAAGTTTTTATTTTTATTTTTATTTATTTTTTTTTTTAAATAGATCCGAGCAGGGAGACGAAGCGGGGTTACGAGAAGCTTCCAGATCGTACGTTGGATGAAGGTAAACCAGAAGCAACTGATGAAGATGATGATTGCAGCTCGTCAGATTGTTCCGATAGTCAAGATAAGGTCAATTCGGATAGTGATAGCGACCAAGGTATATGTGAAGTGTTAGTTGTAGCTAAGTTTCCAGGTTTTTTTGTCTGGGTTTCTGAAAGTTTGTAATTCCATATGGTATAGGGATCGTGTTGCTAAGGCTGCTGGGAAAGTAACGGTTTATTTTGACAGGAGTGATGAAAGTGATAAATGACAGTGATTTTACACATTTGGAAGAATGAAAATGGGAAATTCGACTAAATTACTTTTTTTTTTGGTGAAAAAAGTTTACTGATTTTGCTTTCCTGCAATGCTCTGTTTTTTACCTATTAATTTAAAAAAAAAATATTTATTTTTTCAAAATTTAATTGGATTTTATTCGTGATTTGGACCAATTGGGTTGGGAAAAAGTCAACTTTGATATCGATTTGATACTAGTCTGTCTGTTTTATTTTTTGTTTCCTTATGGATTTTCGTTACTTTCAAGTTGATTTGTTTAGTCCATTTGACAATAATTGGAATCAAAGAGGAAACCAATATAATTGGAATTTTCAATTTATTTTTTTTTCAAGGTCAGAATTTAAAACGTCAATCCCTTTAGTTTTTTTATTGCTTCACCAATATTGCCAACTGAAGTGAAAATAAGGTAATTCAACATTGCTTCCAATCTAATTGCATCTTGACCTGAACTTCAATCAACTACAGTTGAGTTACCAATTATTTCTCACGTAGAAAATCCCAATTTACAATTTTCATGAAACTTTTAGTGAAAAAGATCCACAAAAGGCAAAGCTAATAGCGCCTTTACTCAAAGCACGAGACGTGCCTCAGTTAATTTGCACTAAAAGAATCAAACATGTGGACTTGCACCCACGTGCAACTTAAAAGGTGTACCGTACTTTCAATCTCTTCCTGATGTTAATAAAATAGCCAAAACCACGTGGCATTTTAACTTTACATTATATGAAACAAAGTATAATAACAATACAAATTCCCATTTATTTATTTGCCAATTAAACTTTTCAGCTTGAAAATAAAAATTACATTTTTATTCCTTTTGATTTGTGGTTATGTCAACGATGCTGTTTATTGATTGTTTGAAGATTCTTTTAAAAAAAGAGGTTAAAATAGGAGCAGCAATTCAAGTCAAACAATAACACTAGACATGTTACATAGAAAGTGGTCAGTTATTGAAAAAATATGGTTTTTGACGCTGCTTCGAGTGATGTTCGTGTAATAGTTTACTGATATCTAAGTAAAACTCCGAATTTGTCTTTCTATTGTATACTTTGTTTCATGTTTCTATCTACAGTAGTGTTTTTGAAATGTGTCGAAAACTTTTATACTACCGAAAATTCTTAATGAAAAAGGTTTAATTTTCAACCTTCACGCCTCTACCTAAAAGGATTTGATGATTACAGCTATTACAGAGCGCAGAAAAGATTGAGTTTCTCTCATCTTACCTAACAAGTGAAATTATATTGCAGCTTAGTCCTTCCATTACCAGCAATAAGTAAAAAAATAAAAAAATAAAAAAAAAAATAAAATAAAATAAAAACATCTCACATAACTTTTTTCTATTCAAGATGATTTTTTTTTAGTTCATGCATATTATAGTAAGCTACGTTCTGGCTAAATTTAGTGTAAAAAAAAATTAATAATAAAGTTATAGCCCTTGCAATTTTTCTGCCCCTTAAAATGCTATGAGACCTTTTTGGTTAGGCTTTCTGCTATAGCTAACGAGTGGTTTAAAGTTGCAATGTAGCTATATACTTTCAGTATTTCTCCCAAAAGGAGTAACACAGCAGGGGCTAGCAAGAGCAGAATGTTTCCTGATTGGTTAAATCTACCCCCTGTGTTAGTAGTAACAAAAATTATACCAATTTGGCTAACGGCTGTTCAAGTCCGAGATAGCGAAAATCGGTACATTTTTACCTATTGCTGGTAATATGCGTAGATTTTCGCTACTTGGTAATGGAAGGGTTAAAAATCAATTCTTTCATATTAATCTTCTTTATCCCAATCACTTATATCATATTTTAGAAAGTGCACATATTAAAATTTTCAAACATTTACCTTTTTAGGTAAAGATATTGTGCAAGATGTATAAATTTGACTAAGTTAGGTTTGTGCGTAAACCCTCTAATAATCATGGATGGATTCCCAGTGTGCACAAGTGCGCTATAATTATTTTAAGTCGGAATTTAACGGTGCGACGTCAGTCACGTTAAAAAGACATTTTGACATATTTTTTAAGTCACAGTCTGCAGTCTAAAAACAAAAAGTGTTAATTTTGTTTTTTAAAAAAAAATGCTTTGTACCTTTTCAACATTAGAAGAGGTACTAAATTATACTTCTAAATGTAATTATCAAAACCTTTTCTTCAATGAACCAATTTATTAAGGTATAACCACCAATAAGGTAGAAATATAGGTTTACGACAGTAATAAAAAAGTCAACATCCAATTCTATTTTTTTTACGCCATCTTGGCACTTTCTACTTTTTAATATTTTTCTACCTTCTTAAAATAAAATGTTTACCCAGATGAGAAGGTAATTTTGTCTTCCTAATGCTCGCTAGGAAGAATTTTGCATCTTTTTAAACTTACCTTACAAAATTTGATACAAATGTCTGCATTATAAAATTGGGAAAAAATTACACGTTCTTCCACTTTCTTTAATTGGAGCAAAAATCGGCCTTATTTATATTAAAGGTATGCTACTGCACCAGATAAAAGGTAGTGTTCATCACCAATAAATTGAGGTGTAATAATGTTCCTTAAAAGGTAGTTGATTTTAGATAGATTAATGTACTTTGGTAGTTTGGAATGTTAATGTTTCTATTAGATACACAAATAAGGATAAACATTTTCCTCCTCTAGAGGTACATAATGTCACCATTATTTTTGTGAGATGTAAAAAGGGACTTTTAAACTCATAAAATGACATTCCCAAATCATAAAGACCCTCTGTCTCAAATTTAATACTTTTTTTTCCATTAACACGTGTACATTTTTACACGTAAATTGTCAGTCACATGACTAGCTGCTCCCACTTTGACATTCCGTGTTCATTGCAGTTGCATTTATGAAAGTCACTAAATGAGCATAAATTTTAGACAAAACCTGGAAAGTTTTCAACAAAAAAAAATAATAACTCATTAAACATTAAACAAAGGTAATAACTAATTCACATTCACGATGACAATTCAATGATTAGATGAGGATTTGACATGCAACGTGTGCGACCGGTCGTTCGCGAGCACGCGGCTTCTGGCTCGGCACCAGCAGAAACGCCGCCATTTCGGGTGCTCCGTGTGCGAATCGCTCTTTTCCTCTCTCATCATGCTGGAGCAGCACAAAGAGGCGTACGACCACTGGTCCGAAGACGAGGGCGATTCGCAGGACAGCGAGGACGGAGACGACGACGCGGAAGAAGAAGGAGGGAAGACGAAAACGGAGGAGATGGAAAGACTGCTTTAAATCTAAGATTGTTTCGACTTTGGACGTACAAATTATTGTCGGAGGCAGCTCACTGTCACTGACTCGATGTCACGTGCTTCCTTTTTACTTTTCTTTTTAAAGAATTTTATTCTTTTTCTGAAATTTTATTCATTTACTACACTATTCAAGCGCTAAGATGTAATATAATGTAAAACAATACGAATTGCATTAAAAATGTTAAGTTAAAGAATTATCTGGTTTTTTTTTTTTGTTTTTTTGTTTTTTTAGCAGATGTATAGATAAAAACTCAACTGTAAATACAGCTGTAAATCGTGACTACAAAGATAAGCATCGTTGAGTTGTGACCTTGAAGTAATGCCATCTGTTGAGAATGATTTAAAATGATGAATCTAGTTTTGTTTGCGTTACGTCATGCAGTCGTGCCATCTAGTGGAAAGAAGTAATATTAAAACGGTTTATTTATAAGTTTTACAAAACATGACTCCCTATAAAAATTACCAATCACAAAATGGCTGCCAATTGCCGCCTACTGTCGGCAGAGGGCGCTCATAACCTCATACTCATTTCTAAGCTGTTGTGATAATCAGTGGAGATTTTGCCGCGAGTTTCACCACTCTAGACGTAAGAACACGACAAAATGTGAAAGACAGTCAACAATCAACAGTTTTTCCCGGTTACACAAGTATGTTAAAGTACTTTTAAAGTCGTTGAAATGATTTTTAAACAGTTTTATTTGAAATAGAAGCAACAGTTGACGCGATCTCGAATTCTAGCGGTTTTAGGCATGAGTTTCTTCCAGATTTTCACTCTACATTTAAAAATATGACATCGGATGACAGAAAGTCGAAGTTAAACAGTTTTTCACGGTTACACAAGTATGTTTAAGTTCAAGGTAATAAGTAACAATGGTTATTTTTCAAGTATTTCAACATTTATTTGGTAAAAAAGTTAACCCAGAAATCGTACTCAAGCTAAGATCAGAGATAAATAAACACATCCAATTTACATCAGTAAGGGGTTATCTTCTATTATCCTATATAAAATTCAGAGACTTTTGGTTACTTTAACTCAATGTGACCTCTTTAGGCAAATGAGATTTACTTAGAAATAAATTCATGTAAAAATAATATGCACTAATTAGGAATATGGTCACGTGACTAGTGATGCACTACCACAACATTTATTTGTAAAATCTAGATTTTCTCTATAAAATCACCCTCGTGTGCAGTTTTACTTTAAAAAAATTCAAAATTATCAACAATTTCGGCATTATCTCAGTTTATGCCAACTTGAAACCTCTTGGCGTGGTGATGTCAGCATTGCCTGCCAATGGCTTCTAGACTGCGTTTGTATTGACGAGCCTAAAAACACTTTTCCTATGTAGTTGCCATGCCGACTGGGCTTTCCGGTAACGATACTGTCGTCTGACTCTGAAACTGCTTCGGCTCTGTGTGCCACGCCAACGATGAAGACAACTTGATTCAAGTCCACTAACGGTACGTCAAAAGCCAAGTTGCAGTTGAAATTAGGGCAATTGCTCCTGGAAACTACTGATGTTTTCTTCCTTTTGATTAATTTCCCATTGACTAAGAGTAAAACTCGAACTTCTGCATCTAAATTAAATTAAGTTTGTGAGTGATTTCATAAGTAATCAAAGAATAGGGACGGCCATTTTACGGATTGGAATTTCAACCTGTCACGTCACCGACGATAAATGTCGGCCGATTATTTCATGAGTTAAATGGCGCTTTCAAATGTAAGGAAATCACTTAAGGTATCTAGAAATTAATTTTAACTTTGTTTTGAAGTGATCTATTTACACGTTAAACCGCCGTTTCACTCTTAGAATAATCGGCCGACACCGCCGACATTCATCGTCTCTGACGTCATTATGATCGTGATTGGTTGCAATGTCGCGACACGTTTTAACGTGGAGCTAATCATTCTTTATGTTTATGGGATGATAATGATGTCTTACTTAGAGTTTCAACGGTGTTCGCCACGTTTTCGTATTTCAGATTCATCGCTCGGAGGATGTTGAGTGATAGTCTTTCAGACGTTGGGAGATAATTGAGTCCAATGAGAATTTCCCCATTGTTTTGTTGCGGTTCTTGAAGTTCCAAAGACAGAGGAATTCCAGTTGTTGCCTTTTGCAAATTCAGTTCTGCTAAGGGACACATGGCTTCGGCTATTTGGGTTGGATTCACGTATTTGTCGCGGTCAAAGATTAGGAATTTCAATGCACATTCCTGAGAAAAGAAATCACCGTAATTAAAGAGACTTTCACATTAGGAGGTTAAATAATTCTCACTTTAACATCAGTTTTAGTTAATTCTACTGTGAAACTCTCATTAAAAGCTGGATGTCGCGTTTTTCTAACTGTCGACGATTGAAATTCGGATAAAATCATGTAATGTGACCGGGTTTTTCGTAACCGGGTTCTTGTTTTCAAAATGACAACTCGAATAAAAGGGTCGCAAGTTGATGGAAAATACTCCCTTCCTGGAAGATTGCGTGCATCCTAAAGAAAGAAAATGATGTGAAAATCAAAGGTTACTATACCGTAACCAATTTTAATTCCCACAAACCTAATTTCAACCCTCAGCAACAGACTCAATTTCAACCTTTACATCTTTTTACACTCCCAATTTTAACTTTTACCCCTCTAATTATAATTCCCATGCCTTTTAATGTGACATTATAAAACCTCATATAGGGGTTGAAATTGAATGTATATGATGTTAAATGAGTAAGGATTAAAATTGAATGTGATTAAAATTGGGCATGTGAGTTAATGTTAACACCATCCGTCCTTAATTACCCCTAAATTTATAACTAATTGTCCTATATTTGATTCCTCCAGAAGTGAATACTTGAGAACAACTGATAAACTCCCATAGAACACACTTCCTTCGGAGCCAGCAATGCTTGGTGGTGATTGGGTGGATGCATTATCACTTTCGTCAATCTAAAATTTAATTTATTTTTAAATTATGACAAAATTTGTAACGTTTTTCAAATTTAGTGTAGTTACCGATGTTGACACTGGTGACGTTGGTCTGGACCCAATTTCAGTAGTTGGACTCATGCTACTATAACACGAATCAGTTGTGGTGCCATAGAAACGTTTGCCATAAACAGTGGTAGGTGGCGGGTACTTCAAGTCAAATCCAGGTGCGTAATAGGAAGGCAAGGGACTTCCGTATTGCTGGTGCACTTTTGTGTTCAATTTAGTCAGTTCAACTTCATCTTCGAATGTCGGGAAACCAAAACTCGGCTTTTTCTCTTTCTTACCTTTTTAAAAAAAAATTAAATTAAAGTTTACTCAAAGTTTAAAAATACAGATTTAAAAAAAAAAAAACATACCAAGTTTCCTCTTTTCCACATTTCGCGAAACAATGCGAGCGAGCGGGCAAAATGGATTAACAAAACAGACAACAACAAACGCTGTAAGTCCCACAACTCCCACACAACACAGGAAAATAAAATACTTGGTCCACGGATCTAGATGTTCCTCCATAATGTCTTTAAAACAAAAACAAACAGATTAAATTTCTCTAAAAAAAAACAAAAAAAAACTCACGTTTTCCAAAACAACTAATAAACTTAGATTATACCAATATTCAATACGAACTCTCAAAGCAATTTGTTTACGTTTACCCCTTTTATCTGATGGTAAGTTTTCAAATCAAACTTTTCCATGCAGGTATCTTTTCGATAAAAGAAAGTCGAATTAAGCTATTGATCCGAGACTCGTTTCCAATTCCCCACACAGTACCGGTTCGTTGACCTCAAGTTTTGGAGCTGAAAACACTTGGAAGTGAATAAACTCGCGCTTGAACATTATTAAAAATATAAGCTTCTTTTTGAAATGAAATTTTAATCACAGTTTATTACTTTGTAAAGGAGAATTTAATTGCAAAGTGTTTTAAAGGTGATTTAATATTTCGTTGTGGCGAAATTACACTATGCACAACCTGCGTCAGAAATAAACAATACAGACATGTGTGTGAATGATTAATTATTTTTGATGGGTTTTTGATAAGTTTTTAGCATTTTGCCAAAAAAATGTTGAAATTTTTGTTTGGGTGCAAAGATCGGTGTGACGTGTAATGACAAATGTAATTCAATTACTCAATCCTAGATGGCACTAATTACATTTATCATTTTAAAAAAATGATTAATTTCTTATCTGTTTTTATCAGGTGAATTTCAAATTTAAAAAAAAAAATTGTTTTTATTTTTCCAATTTTCTATAAAATCTTGCAAAATGAATTAATAATAATAAAAAAAATAAAAAAAAAGTAAAGGAAATGAAACTTCGTGCACTACATGATTACAATATGGCACTATAATTACATTAAAAACTGAATAAATTTCCAACTCAAAATAAATTTTTTTATGTATTTCTAAGTTGGTAACAAATCACAATAAATGAAAATGAACTTTGAAACATACCCTTGTTGTTTTTCGTTGTAAAATGAAGCTCGAGATAAATTTCTTCATCATTTCCTGACTGTCACTTCTATTGTTCAAAGTCTCAAATCTTTGCAAACAGACTGAAAATAAAACGACCTCTGCGCCGCAGAGCTTGATCACAAATGATAAGTTGTGGATTGCTCCCTCTCCCGGCACTGAAACTTGGAGTGACGTCATCTTTCATTGCTGCAGCAACAGCAAACAGACATTTCTACATATCATTAATTTGATGGCATTTTGAAATGTATTAATGACGTCATTAGTATCGTGCAAGCATTTTTTAAATAAATGAATCGCCAGATGTTTAACAGGTGTTATTTCTTATAGTATTTTTTCCCGCAGTTGAAACAAAACTGGACTAAATTTATCAGGTGTAGAACAACAAGAAAATTATATTTTGTAATAATGTATTTTACAACACTTTTAATCATAATCACATCTAATTATATTAATATACCATATTTTATTCTATACAAATTTTTTAAAAGTAAAAATATACAAGTATACAGTTAATTACTTAGCAGGTAGAGACATAATTCATCCTTAAAATCACATATTTACACGGCAAATTGTATAATACTCGAGCAAACAACTCTAGAAATGCTAAAGGGCAACACATAAGGGAAAATAAAATAAAAAAATATCTTCACATTATGTACCGTACTCTTTTCTTTTTTTTGATTTGGGTTTATTTCATAGATGATGTTTATTGCTTTTGTTTGAAGATTCTTTAAAAATTAGAGGTCAGAATAGGAGCAGCAATTTAAATTAGGCATGTTGACTAGAAAATGATCAGAAATTGAAAAAAAAAAGTTTTTGGCGATGCTTCGAGTGATGCTTATGTTATAGTTTACTGATTTTTAAGTAAAACCCCGAATTTGTCAAGGACTTGTTGCAGACTTTATAGAGTCAAAATGGCACAATTTTATCAATTACCAAACTTTTAAACTTAAAAAGAAACATTTCCAAATCAAACAGACCATCTGTCTCAAATTTAATATTTTTTTAAGTGTACATTTTAACACTAAATTAACCAGTTATCATTATCTGTACTTTTAACCATGCAGTGGGGAAGACATGTGGAAGAATGACTGAGGCGCCAGTCTTTATCTTATCATTTGCTTTTTCAATACTTGATCCTTTATAATGTAACACATACACAGGCCAAATGTTGGCAATGGGTTCTATACATCAACATCACTCACATATAGTAGAGAAGTACAATTGCTTCTCAGTCCACTCTTGTGTGTTTGGCAACAACTCGATTGCAATTATTCCAACACACTAAACATGGTGAGTATGCAACAGGTATTTATAGCAAATGTATTACAAAATGTATTAAAATAGTGGGTTTAGTTAAGTTATCTTTTAACATTAATCAAAATGCTCCTTCATAACTTTTTTTTACCGATTTACTTAAGCATGAATTTCATTCCCAAAACTAAATTTTCATGCAATTAATGTAAAGATTAATGTAAGACTCTTTACAATATAGAGTTCTGAGAATTCTTTATTGGATGGTAAATGGTAAAATCTGAACTAAATGGAATAAATCACTAGAAGCAAAGCTTTTTTAATAAACCAAAGTGTGGATTACGTACATTACAAATTTAAAAACTGAATTCAATCATTAGATGCAAAAACAGAGACTAAGTAATAATCTTTTGCAGATACAATTACTTTAAGATTAACACAAGGATATTGCTTGACATACTGTACACGTACTGTAACATTCAACTTCTCCATGTTTAATTTGTTTTATTGCGGCGACAGTAAACTGCCATATGAACGGTCTCATACTGTTTGATAGACTTGATGCCTTTTGCTTCTCTTGCAATTTTCTTCCAATGTACAGTATGAAGCTATGGTATAGCAGCGTTTATCCATTTTGGATTAAAGTTCTCCTCTTGCTGAATTCGATTTGTTTCCATACCGGTACATTTCAAATGGCTGCATTGGATATATGAAGGAAGGTGGAGGGAGTACATCTAGTATGACCTTAATTATTCTATCCAGCAATGAGAGGATTTGCATAGTCTATCATGCATCAGGTCAATTATACCTTTCAGTTTCTTGCATAATCCTAAAGCAATCATAGCATTATAAAACTTGTTTTTTGTGTATGAAAGCAAAATCCAAAGCTGCGTGAATAGAAGTAAGCCTGAATGCTGAATCTAGGGAATTTAATAAAAGACAGTTTGTCAAAAATCAACTTTAAAAATATTTTTAAGACATCTTTTATTCAAAGTTAAAACTGTCGTCTAAATCGGTCACCAGTTTATTGTTATGAATTTTCCTAAAACATAAAAGGAAAAAAATAATTAGTAAGCATTTTTAAACATAAAAGACTGTACCGATAAGATGATGGAGACTGAAGGTCCGTTTATTGACTGGATAAATACTTTAAGATTCGGTATAGAATAAAATGCACATTTACTGCACTCTTACAGATGATGACGGTCATAGATCACACAGGAATATAAATAGAAAGAAAGATAGTAAAAATAGTTAACTATTGTTGAAAGAACGGCATAAGATTTACTGTTGAACACACAGGATGCGACTGAAAAAAAGAAATAAATACAGTCAAACCATGTTTATAACGAACCTGCTTACAACGAAAACCCGCATATAACGAACGAGTTTTTTGGTCCCTCGAGCTTCGTTATAACGGGGTTCGACTGTACCATACCATTAAGTGTTGTGGCTATGGAAAAAATAATTTACATATACCTATGTTTTTAGCTAGGTTCTCTTTTTATTTGGAACACAAAAATAGAATAAAAGTAGAAAGAAAAAACACTGAAAAGATTTTGTCTGATGATGTAAGTTGATTACAAGTTGATTTCTACGAACAAATTTAAAAATCATATCTAATCTATAATTTTATACTAAAATCTATAATTTTCATTAGATGAAAAAAAATATGTACTTAGGTTAACTGACTTAAGTTTACTACATGCAAAAAAAATGCAGAATAATCAACAATAATCTAACTAGGAGCGGGTCGAACCACAACCACTGAAACTTTGGCCTTTATTTTTAAATTAGAGCAAAATCATCCAAAAATTTATCAAAACAACTTTTTCAAGGTCTATTGATCAAAATAAAATGACCTCTATGCCGCAGAGCTTGGTCACAAATGAGTTGAGTAGCTCCCCCTCTCGGCATTGAAACTTTGAGTGACGTCACGTTTCGTCATTATAGCAACGGCAAACAGATATTTCTACATACTGTATCATTAATTTGATGGGCATTTTGAAATGCGCTAATAACGTCATTTTTTAAATTAAATGAATTGCCAGATGTATAACAGGTGTTATTTCTTACAAGTGACATTCAATATCTTGACTTTTAAAGTTTTTGAAAAATTGTTTTTTTCACATTTGCATATCAAAAATAATTTTCCAAAAATCTCAAAAACCAAGATATTGAATGCACTATATAGTATTTTTATTCCCACAGTTGAAATAAAGCTAGACTACGTAAATTTATCATGTGTAAAACAGCAACAAAATTATATTTTGCAATATTTTACAACACTTTTAATCATAATCCAATTATATGAATATATTTTATACAGTATATATATTTTTTTAAATAAAATTTTACAAGTATAGTAACAAGTAACATTATTAATATATTATAATTCACCCTAAAAATCACATACGGTATTTACACTACAAACCGTATAATACTCGAACAAACAACTTTAGCAATGCTAAAGGGCAACACATAAGGAAAAATAAGCACAGATATAGTGCTTCTTAATAACCCTTTATTCGCATTCATCGTTATGCAATTCTCAAAAACCATCAAAACATCTTCCGGAAATTCATCGATACTCGCTACTTCAAGCCGTTCCTTACATCCATCGCATTCATCTACATCCAAACTGCACAACTGAATTTCACTTTGACATTCAGTGTTTGATTTGACATCAATACACCGAGTACACGAAACAAAACAATTTCTTCTAAGATACCTCAAGGCATCACCAAAACCCTGTCTGCACACATCTCGCAAAACGTCGGGCGGCGGCGGGAAAAGGACCTGTATCATCCGGTGCAAATTGTACGGCGACACCTCGAAACTCATGTTGCTTAGCGACAATTGAAAACCGTTGTAAAAATCATCTTGAGGACAGATGTCGCTTTCACCACAGAAAGGCGACACGGAAATCGTGTGATCATCGTACAACGGTTGATTGTTCGTGAATCCTCCGTCAAGGTACCCCTGACCCCTGAACGTTTCGGGGATGTATCCGGAAAAGAACGGCACGAAACTAGAGCAAATGATCGCTTGGATCAGCTCCGATTTACTTCTGAATTCGGACAATGTCACGTTTTCCAGGCTCGAAAGTTTAGTCACAGACACGTAAAGTCGACCGCTGCACAGTTCGTGCGCGTTATTTGGTAGCGCTTTGTTTAAACCATCACGAATTTCTGTCGTGATGTTGAAATTCGGTGAAAAAGCTCTCAATTTACATTTTCGAGCAGTTTCCGCTATCTTGAGAACGTCCCTCGCCATCCGGTCCATGGGTACGTTGCAGAGTAAACAGCAAGCGGCCATTGCGCCAGCCGAAGTGCAGGAAAATTTATTTACGAGAATTTCCGGAGCGAATTCCTTGAAGCAAGCGGCGACTCCGATGTGGTAAATTCCAAGAAAACCACAGCCCGCAAATGATAAATTCACTTTTGACGATTGCGACATTTTCACTGCATGTGCCTAAGATAAGATTCGAGCTTTTTATAAATAGAAATGTACACGTTTCTCAACTGTTTCTTAGTAACGAATCGTAAAAACGAATTTTTTTTTAAACTTTTTTTTTTTTTTTTTAGTTAGTTTAGATTTTCATACTCGAAATCGCGATATTGATGAAAGTTCCGCCAAATGGTTCCTGGAGCGACGCTGATGTTTCATGGCTGAGCAAATCCGGATTGATAATGAAGGGAATGTGAGGAATTTTTAATCATTCGATTTGATACGCTTTCGATTCAGTCGATTAGAAGTTGACGAAACATTTATTTGCAGAGAAGTAAAAATTGTATTAAATATATTAAGAGTATCTGAAATTCATTTTATTAATTCAATTTTTTTTTTAAATAAATTAGTGCAAAATTATTTTATATAAATTTCAACTACGAAGTGCATTTTTTGCTGCGGTAAACGATGTCGTAAAAAGTTGATATTTGCTTATGCAACTCGGTTATCTTCTCCATAACTTCTGTAAATTTTAATTCGATAATGTCGTCATATGGTAGTAGTTGTTTGTCAGAAATTCGTTTCATCGCTTTCAAAATGCGGTCCGATTGGGATTTAAGACACTTCGCTGAAATCAAATAACAAAAAATTAATATAAATCCGTAAATTTAATTTAAAAAATAAAAAAATTACCTTCCTGCTTCGAAATACGTTCCAAATTATCAATTAAATATGTCGTTTCTTTTTCAAACATGAAATCCAACTTCTCACCCATTTTTAGCACCAGATATTTCAAATTCTCGGTTACAGTGTTCTCGACCGACGGGGTTTCAAAGATGGCTAACAATTCGTCGATTATGTCGTCGATCTGACACACGAGTGATACTTTTTTATCCAAAAGACGTGTTCGACATTTCACAAATAAACTAGAGATCTCGTCGTCGATTTTTTGGGAATTTTGCGGTGGTTTAAGAGTCGGGCAGTTGATTCCGTGGTTTTTCCAGCAGCTTTCGCACAAATGTTCGTGGCATTTCGGGCATGTTTCGACAGCTTTCGTCCAATGGTGTTTACACAGTTCTACGTCCTGGTTTACCACGAGCTGCGACGGCCGCCACAAGTCCTCTTCTTCGGGTTTCAGTAAAAGAATTGTTGCACTCGTCCATGGGTCTGAGATTTCGTCGTTGTTGTGATTTGGAGACATGATTAAACATTCGTGAGCTCGGTGAGTGAGTTGAAAGTAGAAATAAAATTCGGTGTTTTGTTTCGGGTTTAATTTTTATTCCAATTACCATATTTTGCCGTTTAAGTGACGTTTTTAGATTTCGAATGAGTCAAACCAATAACAGTAGTGATTGAACTTAATTTGCATGAGTTATGCAAATGTGATTCGCTTATTTTGTGAAACGTTTTTAAATTCTAGTTTTAATTTTTTCTTTTGAGATTTTTGGTTTTTATTAATTATCTTTCAACTTTCTTGTTATAGATAAAGTAACATCACTTAAACTTTATATTTTGAAGTTTAATGTCTGTTCTTTGGACTTAGAAGAGATAATTTAAAAAAAAAAAAAAACGTTTCCTATGTTTGTCTGCCATCTTGTGGCAATAATTGTAAGCATCATTCACTCCACGTGCTCAAATCTAAACCATCAGTGCCATCTACTTCCCCAATAGACTGCAGGATAAACTAGTTTGCTCGATATATTTGCAGAAGCTGGTGGCGCTGATTTTAAATCCGTAATTAATTTGTAAATATATCGAGGGGTAAATAAATGCAAGAAGTGTAATTGACCATTTCAACCACAATTTTTATTTTTACTTTTACTTTTACTTTGGATGATGTTTAGTTTCGACGTTACCCTTGCAAATTCCTGCAATTTGTAATTTCCTCGCTCTTATGACTGGGCTGTTTCAAATTGCTTTTAGGGTTGTTATACATTTTATGTAATCTGGTGTTTTTTTAATTGTCGTTTAAGGCAAACTCGTGGATATTGGACTTGAAAATGTCGTACTAAAGCAAAAATTCAAATTATTTACTGATTTATGCACAGTAATATTAAGAGCATTTATATTACGGTATGACACATAAAATAGCGTTATTTATGAGTTGAGATTTGTTGCATTTTTATTTACTGCAATAAATCAGTTTTTATATTTTATTTTTTAATTTCTTACAGGAATACAAACCCATGTCTTTAGTACTTGTGATTACACAGTTTCCCTGAGATGGCTTCACCGCAATGTTTCAGTTGCAACAAAAAATTGCAATCTCCTTGCCATTACCTACAGTGCAACATGAGAACATTTAGCCTTTTCCGGTAACGTATAAAGTGGTGGCTTTCCTTTTCTTTTTACTGCTATTTCACGAAAAAAAATCAGAGGAAAAAAGACTTCAGGTGGCAATTTCGGTGTAATGGCTCCATCCCTGCTTGTGACAGTAGTTGCCCAATTCAGAGCTGCCATCTTGTGGCATAAAACAACAGCTCTTTATTAAACTTTTGTCTTTCTGTTTTCTAGCTACATACTTACAATTCAAATCACACCTTTTCTTTTATTATTTTATTGAGATAATTTAATTAAAAGTAAATGAAATTAAGTTAAATTTAAAACTAGATGGCGCTTAACTGTTTCTCAATAATTTACCAATTATTAAATTCACCTTCATTTCTACTTGAAAGTTAAAAATCACCAAATGTATAAATAAATTCAAAAATTTATATCACAAAAGCATACAAAAGTCATTATTTCTAGGGAGAAAAGGAAAGTCAAGTAGTATAACAAAATTTTCTTACAGTCTTTCATGCACATAAAATAAAAAATAAATATAAAACTATAAAAATTGTAGGGCTTATGTTGCAGAAAAGTATATCAATTCTTCACTTTACACGTCTAACTTTATAGTCCACATAGTGGAATCACTAAATTAGTAGTCCAATTTAATTCACATAGTAGTTAGTCTTCTCTTCACACAAAATACAACGCCAGTAAACAAACAAATAGAGAAACCGGCCATGTTAGTTGTGACGCACTTGATTCGTAATTAATCGGATGTCTTGTGTCTAATAACAAAAAAAAATACAATTTACCACAACTACTTACAGCTTAATAAATCATAACAACATTACCTGAAATTATTTCCCAAGGTGGTGTTGGAGACTTTGTTACATGAACTGACTTTCTAGTGGTTTGTTCTCTTCTTGTAGGTGTCATTGTTTTTCCTGACACACTCGTTCCTCTGCTTGATGTTGGTAAAGTCACTGGTGGCATCCCAAAGTCACAATCAGCTGTGGGTAAAGTATTAAAAATATATAAGTTGTTTTGCAAGTTACTTAAAGCTAGATTTACACTTGTGTTTACATAGACTCAAACTTGTCCAATCAGCAACAGCCAATCATAATTAATTCCCTTGTAAAAAAGATTATAGTATTTTATAAAAAAAAAATCCTATAAGATCTATAGCACCCTATAAGCATCTCTTTCAATTCAGAATTTTTTTTTCCTATAGGAAATTTCTGTAATAATCTAGAAGAATTAGTCTGTTGCATTGATTGAGACTTTGCGTAAACGTAAAGCAACAATCAGTTATGATGTTCTATAGGAATTTAAAGGAACTGTACAAAACTATACATTCCCATTCTATAGCGTGTAAAATTCCTTTAAATCACTATTAAAATTTTTCACAAGTGAATCTTTGGATGAGTCTGTGTGTGACATTACACTTGGCAGTAAGAATGACTGCAAGTGTGAACCCAGCTTAACATTTCTCGATATTTTTACCTCTTTTTGTCATCTGCATGCCAAACTTTGAAAGATCTATCCCTCTCATGCAATTTACATCTGCTTCCATGATCTGGATATCGGTTTCACTAATTATTGTTCCTAACTACAAAATAAAATTATATTGTTAGAAATTAACAACAACAATATCAAGAAAAATAAATATTTACAAAGCACTGATATCCAGTCACATCTCTCCTCTCAGTGTATGTGTATGTTAATCCATTCTCTTCCCATTGACCCAAACATTTATATTCTCGCTCTGCAGAACAAGATTAAGGTAATTAATAATCCACGCTTGAACATTCTAGCACTTAATGTACCATCATAGATTTCACTACGGTTGAGGCAATTACTGGCAGTGTAAAACATGATATCAGGGTTATTACAATCTGACGCTAATTTTGCACAGATTCTTGGAGCATCCGGAACAAAACCTGTATATTCCCCAGCTATGGGACATGGTGTGTCAGGCACCAGACCTTGTCCTAGAAAACAATATGCCATTTAAACGTCTGAAAACACTGTACATGACTTAACATTTAACAATGTCAAATGAATAATTGCAGAAATTCTTAATGTTCAAATTAATATTCAAAACTTTTATCATTTCCTGCATTATTTCATATCTTGACAATGAACATTTTTATGTATAAAGTTAGTTAGTTCTTTTTACTTTTTAACTTACTTCCTAATGTAATCCACGACTTGGAATTGAATTGTTTATCATGGCAAATAGAGTCATTGTACTGCACTTCTGGAAACTGACCTGGAACACAACAAACATTATTAATTCAGTCAAAGTTCACAAATAGATTGCAAGAGAAAGACATTTAATTTTCATTCAGCAAAGCACTTTTATGCTTTTTGATTATTATTCTATTTTTTTATTTTTTATTTTTTTTGTATTTGGTTACAGTCACGGCAGAACAAATCAGTGAATAGGGCAATTATTTCTGCTAGCGTTTCGCTTGGACAAGAAGAATTGGGGAAAAAATATCTAAAGGAAAGGAAAAGTGGGGTGGAGTGTGGTTCAAGGTCAGCTGTGATTTACCTATTTGGAATTCTATAATGTGATCACTTCGGTGGCTCAATTCAAGGCACGTATATAATTCATCACCACTGCAAGAGTGAAATTGATTTTAAAGATGATTTAAGAGTTTAATTGTAATTGAGAGAAAAAACTTACCATTGGGATCTCATGTAAACTCTGAATCTGTCTTGTTGCTGATTGAGCTCTTTAGTCATGCATTTGATGGTGTAAGTTTTGAAATTGCGGTGATCTTTGAATGTAATTATTCCACCTTCTACTTCTAGGTTTGTCCACGGTCCTTGAGCCCAAGGTGGAAATCGGCATTCACTGGCAAGTGCTATGGGAGGCCAACTTGGTGGTAAGGCTGTGCAAGAAAACAATATTAAATAAATGATCAAAGTCCCAAACAAAGACATTAACAACAAAAAAGAAGGGCAACCTTAAAGTTACCAAATAAAGAATTGAGGAATGCAACTGACAAAAATGTGACAAGCATGAATTGCAGTAAAAGTGCTATGTCATAATTCAAGCTATTCTACCACTTGCATTGTTCTCTTTGAGAGTCTTACTTAGCATCAGAGAATAGGTTTCAGCCCCTATGCTGCTGTTCATTAGGTAATCATTGGTACATGTTGAATCTGCTGACAGGGCCAAAGAAATCTTTCCACTTGACTTGTCTTCATAATACATCTGTAGAATACAAGTGTCATTATAAATTTGTAATTATAACAACTGGTTGCACCAACAAAAGTTAAAGTTAACTTTAGTTTAACCAATGTTAAGAGTAATTTTAACTTTTGTTGATGCAACAACTATGCACAAGTGAAAAAGTTCAATTCTTTACCGCGCAACGGTATTTGGGATTTTCAGTTGGATTGATTGGTGCATTTGGTTGTCCTTCTAGTAAAGCCAAGTACCTTTCTTCATTGGGTCCTTCCCAGTCCCCAAGACACTGGTAATGTAATTCTAGAATTGTAAAATTTTGAATGAGTATCACTTACTTTGTTATTTATTGGTTTATTGTTAAATACCTTCATCTGGGAATGAACATTGTTTGAATTTTGCACAAAGTGAAAAGCCATATGGACAATTGCTGAATTCTGCAGTTGGCACTTGGCAATGTCTGGTGTTGTCTAAATTTGATGCATAGGTAGCTTTGAATCGCCCATTGATGGGACAATAGGACTGCAGGACAACAATTTCAGGGTTGGGTTTCTCTGAAAAAGAGCACAGATTATATTTGCTTGAATAATTTTGAATAACAAGAAATTACTACATCATTATCCTTCTAAACAATAATCTGGCAATCGGCCACGTGTACACACATGGAGTTAGTTCTTCCCTATTTTTACTTTATCTTTTACTTTCATTGTATGCAAATTGAGGGTTGGGAAAAAAAATTAACACAATGATGATGTTTCCAACTATCAGAGCTTAAAAGTTTTCGAGTCGTTGAACGCTTGCGATATGGTGGGAGAGTGCTGACATTATTAATCAGTTATCGCATAATTAATCTTAGTTTTTAAAAGAAATTTTGTTTGCTAAAAATACAGGAGAAATAATTAGAATTCTATTGTTCGCAGTAAAGTGGGCGAAACAATTTTTATAATGGTTTCTGCAACGGACACTCAATGGCCTTAATAGCTGTGCAGTACTTTACAAAGTACATGTTACTATATATGCGAATTAATTACATTCTATATTCAGTAATCGTACAGGATCCATATAATATTTTCAATAGAGTGGACAGTGGTATTACATGTAGTGCAATACTATTGTAACACAAGCTTCACAAAAGTCTTATAATTCTGACGTTATGTTTTCACCCTTTTAAATTAAGCTGTAATTATAACTGGTAATTGAGTTACAAGAGACTTTGCGGCAAATTGACTTATAGCGTATATTACAACGTATGAATTATAAATTGCATGTTAAACATAAGTTCAATAATGAATTTTGTAAGTTATAAATATAAAGCTGATTGTTGCTTACAATGTTATTTTATAAAATAACGGAGCCAATCACGGGCTTTGTTGACATTTTTTTTACCAAAACGGCGCTTACAAGTCAGATAAAATTTACCACTTCGCTGGAAGTTTGAGTGAATATATTGCACTTTTCACGATGTTTTTGCACTTTTTCACCTGAAATTCCCTCTCAGTGGCATTACAAAACAATGTAACTTTTCTACAAATTTATAACGAATATACCTATATTATAAGGCTGCACCTGCTTAATTATAAGATTTTTGTGCACTCCTGAAAACTTGCTAATGATAAACTGTATAAGTGTAAGTGACAATGAACTTAACAGTTTTCTTAGAATAAAAATAATTGGCAACGTAATACTGTAACTACCGTAGAGGATTTTCACTTAGAATTTTTCATAAACCAAAATCAAAACTCACTGTATAGCATAATTTCCTTAGTAGTTTTACTGGCTATTGAAGACTCAGTTGGACAAGATGTTCTTGCTGATTCTTCATCTTTATAACATTTTTCCAAACCTATATTTGAATTACAAAAACAAGGGTTAGTTGAAACTGCAATCAAACCCAGGAAATCCATTCAAACCGATACTTACCATGAGAATAAACCTGCAGGACATTATTAGATCTTACTAAGATGACAATACATCGAAAGCACTGAGTCCTGCAAATGGAAATTTAAAATTTAACAAAAAAAAATATAAAAAAAACCTTTAGTTCTCACAAGAACTTTTTCCCTAGCAATACTGCAAATTCCAGAAGCTTTTTTCTACTTTTACATTTTTTAATACTATTTTTCAGCTTCACTGCTTCAAGTAATGATTAGTTTAACATTGTCAAATTCCAAAGTGAAAAAGTTTCGTATTTCAACTTTTTCCCCTCCTTTTTTTTTTTTTTTTTAAATTCAAACATTCAAAAACCAGATGTTTTCCAACACAGGTGAAACACAAAAAAACCGTTAAAGGGTATGAAATAATTCGGATGAGTATAATTGCTGTCCTAATTTGCTTGATGAATTGCGGATGTGCAATTTCGAGCTGGTTCCATTGTTTTCCACTTGTGCATCTTTTTCCCATTATACGCCACCTGTTATCATTAAAAGCAACTTGTGACTTGAGATGCTTATCTGTCTCGCTCCGCAGTCTCCAGTAATTTGTCCATGCCCATCCGTTCCGCGCATGGGATCACCGGATGCAAGCAGCACCCCATTCTTAGGACTGAGCCAGTAAAGCGCGCAGAATGTCAATGACGCTTTAATTGCCTTTAATCCAAGCGTGCAACGACAGCGCCTTTAGGCCACGCGTACTCGTCATACCAACTTAGGTTTTTTTGTTCCAGGGTTCTTTTTTTCTTTATCCCTTTGTGATTTTACTTTTGGATTTGGGTTAATTGTCTGCTAACAATTTTCCAACTGCAGACACGAAGCTGGAGGTCCTTGAAAGTTTCAATGTCAAGGCTCGCTTCGACGCTTACTATTACCGTAATGGTAACAGGTGCTCGGAATGCAAACTAGTTGCGTGCATTGTGGCAAGTTTTGCATTGTTCATAATTAATGCACAATTGTTAAAACAATGCATTCGAAAATGACAAGGTGGCTGTCAAAATGTGTGAAACTTTATCTACAGTATATAGAAATTATTTACACATAAAGTATTTTGTACATATGTAACTCGAATTATACACATTTTTGGCAGCCATTTAGACTAGTTATATCAATAAAATCAAATTTACAAGATGCAAATTTATATTCCAAATGATTACAGGTGTAAAACCTGACTTTTTACGTAGTAGGTAAATTCATTGGGTGAATAAACATGTGTAAAATGAAAGTTTACACAATTTTTCTTGTGTAAATCTTAAGTACGATTTAGTTGATTTAGGCAAATTTGTTGCCAAGTGATATACACATGAACTTTTTTTTGTGTAATTTACACTTATGTAGGTAGGAACCCTTGGAGTGGTCCCTTAGGTGTAGATTGATTCTTTATTTCCAACTAACATTACATTGCAGTGTGTTATTTGCTTCCAGTTCATAGTTTTTTTTCCAGAAACTTACTCCAACCTGGCAAAAATCAACATTCCATCACTGCACGAACAGATCTGCTAGTGGAACCGTGGGATCAATGTGTTGGGTGTGAGAACGCAAGCTGTCATTACGGGGGTTCGAAAGTGAGACATTTTTCCGATTGAGTGGACATGAAATTAACCGAATCGACAAACGTTGTCTGTGTTCACCACAAACTCAATCCCTTAGAAACTCGCAATTTTGTAGAAAAATGTACAAACCGGAAGCTAAATCTCACTTTAATTTCACCCCTCGGCTTGCAGAAGCAAAACAATGCTCCTCAAGCACAAAGAAACGCAAACAACAAGACAACGGAGCAATTTGTTTGCGGGAAAAAGTTGAAATCTCGCTTTGTTATTATTTTTTGTCTTCACCTTGTGTACAATGTTATGAACCCCTGAGACTGGGATTAGAATGAAAACGTTTCCCACCACTTCCCTTCTTTCTCTCGTGTCCAAATTTTTAATTCCTACACTCATTTCCGTTGCCGAGGCACGCAATACATTGGCCAAGTAGCAATTAACAAATTGAACTCACTGTTCTCGTTCTCTGAGGATCACGCTGTTGCCGATCTTCCTGTAACATTCTCCCCAGATCGGAATTCCGTCGGCCACCACCATCACCTCGGACAACATCGGCGGCGACCGCGAGGTGGCTGGCAACAGCCCCATAAATACTCCTTGGTATTCATCTGCTAAGTAACAGATGCAAGAAACTGGAAAAATAAAAAAAAGTTTATAATGTTAAAAATACCGTAGTGAAAAAAGTTGGAAAATAATCAGTAAAAAAACAACTTGGAACTGGAAAATTATTGTGATACACACACATAGAATTAAGGGAATCAATTTGCACCTAATTGTCCTATGATGTACACTTTCTTGTCCACTGTTGCACACTTATTAAGGTGTAAATTTACAATGAAAAGTAGATAACTAAAAGATGTCTGAAGTGTGTTAATTTATACCTAAGATGGCACCTTTGGTGTAAGTTTTACATCAATTCCCTTATTAAAATTTTTAGATCATTTTGAAGTAATTTTTATTGGCTATTTGATCATTTGATCATAATTTTGGTCATAAAAGTCGATTTTATGATCAACTTTTCAAATGATGAAATAATCATAAATTATGACAAAACACTAAATACTGAAAAGTTGCATTTACTTCTATTTCACAAGTTTAAAAATTATTTGAGAATAATCGTACAATTAGCAAATTAAGTGACGCATATTGTGGTCAATAATTTTAGTTGACAAAGAAATAATTTACGGCATTATTTTGTACTTTTATAATATTCTATTAAGATTTTATTAATTTTTAAACTGTTGACTATAAGTTGATCACAAAATGGACCTTTATGATCAACTATTTCAGTAAGGGAAAGTTATAAAATTGGTGTTTTACTCTCATTTATACCCTCTAAGATTCATAAGCCATACGGTAGTAAGAATGAAAGGACATTATTACATTTTTAAGGATTCCGTACCATCCGAACACTTGCTATTCATTACATGTTATAAAACTGCTATACCAATTGCTATAGAAAAATCAACTATTCTTGATTTTGAATTTTTTGAGAGAGAAATGGGTAAATAAAAAATAACATATTCTCGATTTTTTATTATTGACCTTCAAATTGACTTTGTCGAGGCAAAGAGGCATATAAAGACATTTTAGGGTTGAAATTCCGTTCCAGCAGCTGCTAGTGTTAGTTATTAATTATTTAGCACCTGTGTGTGTAGAATGTTCTTTGTTTTTAATAGGAAATGACTTTTTTCACAAGGTGGAAAGGTGAAGGAATTTTATGTAAATTTGGATTAGGGTGTATTTCGTTTGGTGATAATTTCCTTCATTCACAACTTGGTCGTCACACTTTCATTCATGAGAACGGAAAGGGGGTGAAAGAGGAAGACGAGGGGTGGATATGAGCTTGAATGAAGTTGTGAGCACGAGGGGGAATTTAAATTCTCACGGTGCAGGTAAATCGGGTTACAGAAACAGGAAAAAACGGAAAATTAAATCAAAACGGCTATGACTGCTGTAAGTGACGTCATGCTCAAATGACAATGGCATCGTATTAAATCTAAATTATCAAAAAAAAATTAAATTTATTTTTAAGTTTTAAACTACATTAAAATCCCTCAAAAATAAATAAATAAAAAATAGAAATAAAAAAAACTTTTTCAAATTGAAATTCCGAATGATACTTTTTTCAGGCAATTAGATGTGTATCAAAGCTGAGTTAATAAATGATTTAACGATTTGATAGCAGCACACGTTTCAGCTGCTAAAATTCCATTAGAGGACAGGTGTTGGAGGGCCGTTGCTAAGGGCAACAGGGTGGCAACGAGGCTGGGAGAGGACATGTTTGAGCACCGGGTGCGAGTGGGCTTGGGGGAATTGAGGGAATTGGGGAATGGGAAGGGGGCTGGCGAAATGGGGGATTGAGAAACTGGGGTGACCATCAAAAACCTGCTGCTGTTTTCGGTGGGTGGGACAAGACAACTTCCGGTGAGACTGCAAGTGAATTAACGGTGACCTTCAAAACGGTGTGGGCTCGTTAATCAAAGTCTGGGTCGGAAATGTTTGATTTTTAGATTAAAAATGTTTTTTTCCTTTTCTCTTTTTTGTTTTCCAAATGGAAAAGAAATTTCTGAGGAATGAAATCATTAATTTTTTTTGTTTTTGCTCGCAGCAGGTGTTAAATTCCGTCGCATGGCGCCGCCTTGTCAACATGGCGGCGCCCATGTTCAACATGTATTTGGGTTTACAAGGGATCGAATAAATTCCTTGATCTAATTCATGTTTATCCATGATTCATGCTGTGACCCTTCATTTCTAAGAGCTTGTGCAACGCCCTCGATAAATAACGTGGAGAAAGGAAATACAGCTTGAGAATATTAAATATCAATACATTTCAAATGTGGATTACTCCAGGGTAAAGTATGACATTCAATACGTCCAAGCTCTACATTTCTCCTGACCTTTCAATGGTGCTTTCAATCCACAGAGCCTCTGGTTTTAATCGTTTGTTTTTTGCACTTTCTTTTTCTTTTTTCAATTTTGTTTGGTTGATGGTTGGCCTTAAATCTAGTCACAGATTACATTGAAACTTAATTTGCCAATTGAAAGAATTATTTAATGTTTCAGATGTAGATAAAAAGTATGAGAATGGTGACAATAATCATTCCGTATATACTATTTAAGGTATAGATGTTATGTAGGATAGCGGCAACTTCCGATCAGCCTGATTTTTTAATATAATTACCTTAGACAATGCTAAAGTTAATCCGACCTTCGTTTTTATCAGAATGAGACTTTGCATGCAATTCTAACTTATACCGTATATACTTTCTCAAATAGTACCCCCATGGCCTATATTTGCAAAATTTATTTTTTTCCAAAATTTTCCATATTTTAATCCCTTATTTAAAGGTGTTGAATATTGATTTTAGTATTATTATTGCTAAAAACAATGCTAAAACACTCTTAATAACTGCTATATGTAATTGTACATATAGTTAAAAACGTGTGTTTTGAACGTTTTTAACGAATTCGAAGGTGCGCCCTATACATTTGCAACCCAGACGTTTTATTTGAGAAAATACGGTACCATAATAGGTAACACATTATATTGTAAATCCAAACATCTAAAATTGGCTTCAGATTAGATGTGAGACTGCATGTCTAAATTTAAGATTTATGAAGTCAAAGCTGTCTAAAATATACCATAGTATTTTAGACGGATTAATGTAGAATTATAGATATCTACCCAGTGTATAATTTTTATTGCTGATTATATGACTAGAAAATAGTCTCAACTTTAGACACTTTAAAAGCCTTAATTTTGGCTATTTCGATTTTCAGTGCTCAAACAGTATGCAACTGTATACCTTATACTGTAAATAGTGGTAAATGTCATTGTTCACATTTAGCGTATCATTTAGCTTAACTTTCAAACATTTAAACATTTTAAAAAAATGAAATGCACATTAAATTATAACACATAACTAACAAAGCATCATTGAAAATAGCCTTTCATCAGGCAGGCACTACAAGTAATTCTCAACTATAAATAGTTGATTACAAGGTACAAACAAAACCAGAAAACTGCAACACCTGCGAAATAATTACGGTATCTTCAAATTCAAACAAGAAAAAATGAACCCTTTTAGTCCCCAGATGGCGCATACACCTACCCACCTATGTCCTATGCCCCCCTACTTCTTTTCAACCCCCTCCCCAACGTGTGCCACCTGGCGTCTGATATTCATATGAAAAGTGCGAAGGGAGCACAATGTAAGGCGCCAGATGTGATTGCGATTGTCCCATCTCCATCTGCTGCGCATGACGGCAACCATTTTGAATTTCCATTTCCGTTATTGGAGCCGACACCTCGCCTGCGCCACCCCGGGATTGTTATCACCGTTTTAAAAGATGGGCCAACAATGCGATCGAAATAAATCAAGTGACTTTATCTCATTTCACAGTGATAGTTTTATGCTCCCCTACAGGCGTGCAAAGTGACCAATCGCAGTTCGTCGTGAATTTAATAGCATTAAAGGGGGTCAACCACAAACACAGCCAACGCCTTTGGGCCATAGGGGTGTCCAGAGACGAAAAAAAGTGGAAATTCCTTAAAAACCCCACAAGGAGCCCTGACTGTGCGTTAAAAGAAAACCAAACCCCTTAAGCCGCCTAGTGGGAAATTGGTGTTATACTAGTTGTAAGCCCCGCAGTTGGGGGTTTTTGATGTCTTTTTCCGAGTTTTCCCTTCCTTTTAAGTGACTTTAGGGAGAAGTTTCGGGGCTTTCGAGGTAAAATAAAGGAGAATCGGATGAAAAATGAGTGCTGGTTGTGTTTGCTATAGACGTGTCCCGCGTTGTTTATTGCGGTCATCAAAATTACACGTTTTAAATCCCTCCATGTGACTCTCTTTTCTTTTCATTGCTTTTTTTGGCGGTGGATAATAATGCGTGAAAATTTAACACTCAGTTACTCAAATTTACTGCCTGATAAGATAATCGTCTTAAGAGATCAGGAAAGTGTCGCGTGATTAAATCTGTGTATTTTGACATTCGGGTTTCGTTTTTACGCTTTGGTGAAAGGTGGTGATGAACGGGCTTTAATCAACTCGGTTTTATATTATGGGGGAAAAAAGCAAGGGGTCTGGGCATTCTCGAAAATCTCGTTGATGAGTCAAAAAAAAAATCTCTAAAAATCTTTTTAAAACAGATGAAAATCCCAAAACATCTGCATACATTCCTTACGAATACTAAAAATCTCTAAAAAAAAATTGCAAAAATCTTCACAAATCATTAAAAATCCGCTTATCTTAAAAATGGCGATGACATCTGAGCTTTTTTAAGTGTAAATGTGACATGTAAATATTACAAGGTTAAATAATCTTTTGTTACTCGATTTTAATACATTCTATAAATGTGCAAAATTTACTGAAAAATAAAGTTACTTTTCTTTTACCATATAAACCAAATGCTAACACATCATTAATCACTGAAAATTTCTCTAATTAATATTTTTAAACGCAATTTTTTTTAACGGTATAGACCTTTGAGTCACCACAAGTTGCTCATTTCCCCACCTTCCACGCACCTAATAAATCTCATAACAAGAAATAGAAAATGCTTGCACTCATAAAACTATATTTCCTCGTGCTTTTTTCCCTCTGTAATCTTTTGTTCGACAACACCCAAAAACCAGCCATAAACACAGATTTGCAGTGAATGAGAGGCACACACACAAGCTTCATTCATGAGGCTCGGCTCGGAGCTGAGGGCCGAGAGGAGGGGGATAAGAATGAAGAGCAGAGCAGAGCATAGCAGAGCACAAGTTGAGTAGCTGGTTTTTACCCCTTTTCCCCTATTCCCATCGACACCGACCCACTTGAGTCTGAATGGGCCCCAGTTGGAGGCTCTTTTCCGGTCGCGGTTCAAGTTTCAGTAAAACACCCTCGCGTGGGAAAAATCCAAGGATCTGCACCTCATTTTTGGACATTTAACAATATCTGGGTGTGGTTTTTGACAAAGGAAAAAGAAGAGAAAATTCTTTTCCCATTTTAAGATGGAAATTTAGGTGTCAAGGGGAGAGGAGTTATTGTTTAATTAGTTTCCTTATCACAGACCATTATATTTTATTCGGCGGTGGAGAAAAAAATGTCACATTTAAAGATCCTGGTTTGGTTGGATGTTGGATGCGAGACGACGCCTTTGGCCTAGCAACGCGACGGGGTGGATGGGAGGAGGGATGGAACCACGCCCAACGCAGGGCATTTGAGGACCCCTCCCAAGTTTTGCAAATGAATCAGGTGCCTCGAGCGTGACAACATTCCAATAGAATGTGGCGAACAAAAAGAAAGGCCGCAGGATGTGAATGTGATCAGGATTAGTGGATCACAAATTGATCTTTTGGCTTTGAAAATATATTTCTTTAGTCCGGCCTCTAAAAGGAAATATTGGTTCTTGTGATAAATGCGATTGGACTTTTTTTTTGGGATGTCAATTTGCATGGTGTGGTAATAGTAGAGGTAATAGTAGAAGTTGACTGTTGGGAGTGATGAAGTTTACAGTTTTAGGGCTTAACTTGAAAATTTTATGACATGATTTTTACAGTTTTAGAGAGAAATTTTATAAACTAATTGCAGTTTTAGACAAAATTTACAATTACAGGGTAAAGTTTTATACAGTTTTTACGATTTTAGTGTTAAAATTTACACTTTTTAAGGCAAAAATTTATGAATTTGTTTCAAACATTTATCAAAATTCAGTCTAAAATTTAATATTTTTTTAATTTCAATATTTCCTGACAAAGATATCCACCACTTTTTATAAGCAAACTCTGCAAAATCATCACGATTTTGTCGCACACTTGTTGCAAAAACAAAACATTCTTGCTAAATTTATCTGCGACTTGTGTCTAAATTCCACATTACTTAACTAGAACAATTTAAAGTGAACTTTACGTAGTTGCTATAAGCTATAAACACCTGCAGTAATTTCCAAGTTTAAAGAGGTAAAAAAAAAAAAACCACGAAATTTACGACCGCGAAATTACAAAAACAATAATTATGACAGATTTGTTTACGCATCTCCTTCAAAACAATCATTTTTGACTCGCTAAAAGTCTTTACGAAAGAGAAACAGGATCAAACAACAACAAAAAAATTTCAGAGAATGAAAAAAGAAAAAACAAGACGATCTAGTTTTGATGGGAGAAAAAACGAGCCGCAAAAACAAACCAAGTAAAACATGAGTGCCAACCTTGACCGTGAATAGCAAATGCAATTCATTGGATCGGAATATTTTATGAGTGAAAGGTCGTTTACGGCGCGCAACATCATAAATCGGACTCATTTATTTCTTTTCTTTTTTCCCATGTAATAAATAAAGATGACGCGGTGTAAAATAGATGAAACTGTGAGATAACAGATTGGGATCCAACTGCTTTCCATTCCGCTCACAGTTGGTGGCATCTATTGCGTGGGTGGGGTGCCACCAACACCGGGGAATGCGCCAGGAGCTAGGATCTTGGGATCTGGGGGGAAGTGGGGTCGAGTCTAGATGCAATGTGGCAGTCGACAAGCGAACCGCAGCCAGGTGGTGGTGGGTGGTGGTGGCGGTGGCCGGTGGTGGTGCTTTTGACAACGTGTGCTCGGTTGGGATTACACCACGCCCCGAAAAATGGGGCCTTGGGGGGTAAGGCTGGGGTTCCAGGAGAGAGAACATTATATTTTCGGGTTGTTATTACCTGTACAGAAGCTGTTTGGGGGTTCAACTCGCGATTTGACACTTGGCAAAGTTTTGCTTTTCGCGTTTCAAGGAGTGTTGTGATGGGTTTTAGGGATGTTGCTCGTCAGACTGCATCAGTTGTAGTATGATGGTGGTGGGTGTGGGGGATATGATAATCATATGTTGGTATTATTCTAGTAGTTTAGTGACATTATAGAGATTTTTATTTCTATGGGTTTCTTCAGTTGTTTTCAATTGATAAATTATTTTTTTTAGAGAAGATGAGTGTAATAGTTTTAGTTTACTTTTAGTTGATTTGCAATTGAATAGTGCGTTTTCGTGTTGATGTTCAACACAGAAACAAACTAAAGATGTTAAAAGAGTATAAAAATCTCTAAAACAGCAATTTTTAACTTGGGTATATTACGTTTTATTCTCAAAACTATCACTGTGCCTGTAAATTTACACTTTTAAAATACTTTCTAGTAATTTCGTCCTATATAATAAACACGTTTGTTGGTGAAAACCAATTCTCACTCACATATATATAACAATATTACAAATATACTATGCACCATTAGTATTCTAACTGGTCAATATCACAATTTACACAACCATTTTTAATTAGTCGTAAGTCACTTCATACGCCAATTTCCACTGAAAGAAGAGTTTATTTGTGCCAAATAAAACAAATAGGTGAAATAACCGAGACACATCATGAAGTTTAAGCGGAGACAAGTACTCAATATAGCCGAGTCTATCAAAAACTGTTAGAATCGACTACCGTTAATGACTAGTTGCCTGCACCAGTCCCATGCTGCATCCCGCACAGGTAAACTCTTTCCCAGTCCAACATATATACGGTACCGTACGAACTCTTTCGTAACGGGCAGAAAAGTTGTTGAACTCATCAGTCATCACGGAGTGAATTAAAGGATCTTAATTCAACTTTACGATGAGGTAAAACAGTGAAAACCTTATAGGGACACTCTGGATGTTGTCATTTGTCATTCCCAAGCATTCTTTGGCCTTCCCCTTTTACAAATTCACAAGTCGTACTGCGGGAATACATTATTATAGTTATTAAAACCGCTTATCATCCCTGATTATCTGCGAATTAAAAAGGGAAGATTGTCTTAAACTGTTGTTGCTGCAAGCTTTTCTCAGGATTCTTCTGTCAAAGGTGTGGTGCATAAAATGTTTGGTAAAACATGCCAAGAATGACAAGGTTCTTTACCTTGCCTTGCCTGCTCCTACGCAAATTATAACACCTGTCAGGGGTTTTTGCTATGACATGGTGAAACAATTTCCTGTTATAATTATATTGAGGGCCCTACTTTATTCTAATAAATTTTTTTTAAAAGTGAGAGATGAGGGAAAAAGAGTGGAAAAATGATAAAATGAGAATTTTTGTGAGGTAAAAGTTATATTTAAGTTGAGTTTGGTGGTTGATTAAGTGAAAAATGGATATAATTGAGTGATGAAACTCACCAAATGTCCGCTGAAGCAGTATGTGCAGTAGGATAACTGCCAAACTCACACGCGTCCTCACCATCGACCCCATGGATCTCGTCTGCTTGGTCGCAACCTGCTGCACATCGTCTACCCTCTTGCTTAGCCATGCATGGCTTTAGGCCATGAGTGACGTCATTGTTCCGTTCAGGTAAAAAGCTGTGATGAAATTTGGTGCGTAAAGAGTTTTTGTTTGTTTGGTTGGTTTGATTTTTTTAAAAGCTGATTTGTAATTGAAACTTATTGATTTTTGAATTTTTATTTATAATTTTCAATATTTTTTTTCCTTCACTTTTTTGTATATTTTTTTGTAAAATCAGTTTTGAAGTTTGAATAAAATATTTGTTGAACTTTAAGTAGTTTTATTGTTGAAACGCATATAATTTTATGGGTAAAAATGAGTAAAAATATTTAAAAGATGTAAATATTAAAATTATATTTCATCAACGTGACGCTAGATGTCGCCTGAGTA
>JAQFZP010000109.1:0-61214 GCA_034695745.1 Geophilus truncorum | reverse complement strand
CGCCAAAAGCAATCTTTCGCAGTCGACAAAAACAGAAGATGATAAAGAATTCCAATTTTTGTTTTCCAAATTATAAATGACGTAACATTCGGGTGAATATTGGAAAAAGATTTCGACATTATTGGCTGTCTGGTAACCAATTGGTCGTCTCGAATTTACCTGTGGAAGAACTCGCAAAATATGCGGACGATCCATGAAGAAGCCAGCATAGAAGTTAACTCGATCGCTCAAAGATATATTTTCACAGTTATGGTTTTCGAACTTTCTATTCACAATTTCCCAAGTTTTGGTAGTCAATGAAAATTCGTGACTTATGTAAGTACCGGTACGCTGTACAAATTCAACAATGCGAATTTTCGAAGTTGGCTCGATCATTTTCAGATACCGTCGAATAATTTCTTGATGAATTGTCTTTTTCAATGTCCAACATATCGTATTTTTTTCCGACACGACGTATTTAATGAATTTATAGGTGAGTTTCGTCAGATCACATTTGGAAATTAATTTGTCGATTACTTGCGGTGCTGCTTCCCACATTAGAATGAATTCGACAAGTGATTCGTAGTTTTCTGAGTTCAAATTTTTCGCTTCTTCCGATAAAATGATGCATTCTAGTTGGCTTTCGGTGATGACTTTTTTTGGAATTTTATCCAGATTTATAAGTACGAAGTCGATTATTTTGCTTACAGTTTCGTCTTTGTTTAGAATTTCTGCTATTTGCCAACGGGAAGTGAAGTTTTTCGCGGTTAACCTAGAATTGTTATAACTTTTCCAGTATTTGTCGAATAATTCGGTCAACTGCAACTTATTTGCTGTAAGAATTACGTCTCGAAGCAAAGTTTCCGACATTTCCGAAGAATCCGGTACTTCTAGTGCGTATATGTGTTTTTTGACAATTTCCATCACTTCTAGTGACGTGTCTGGTAAACAAACAATGTTAGTTTGGTTTTCGATGCAGTCGCTACTGAACATTCCTTCGAAATAATCACTTGTTGAAATTAGCACGATTTTCAAGGCGCAGACGCATCCGTTTGCACATTTTAGTTCCACCATGTCCACTTTGTCGGCGATTGACAAACTGAAGAGATTTGTTAATATTTTGTTGGTCGATGATTTCCTCGACATTTTATCGAGAATCGAAGCAAGTTCCGCCTTTGATTCGCGTTTTTTCTTTAATTTCGGTTCCATTGATGAATGAATAAATGAAAATCAAGAATTGAATGTATCGTACGGTATTATGTAAAACAACCACAATTTATTGACTATGATGCTTAATCTTATATACAAATTACAAAACATGTTTTCAAAACGTTATGATAGGTACGTACCATATATCACAACGATATTCGTCTCTAAAAAGTGAAAAAAAAATTATTGCTAAAACAATGCTAAAACACTCTTAAGAACTAACATATGTAACTGTACATACCGGTATTCAAAATTGTGTGTTTTAAACGTTTTTAATGAATTCGGAGGTTTGTTAATTGTAATATTTGTTCTTTGAGGCTTTGTTTGAATTTGAAGTCCTTCTCGCACTCGGGGCACTTGAACTTGCGCAACACAGCACTTGTCGTGGCTGATAAATAAGGTGTTATACACTCTCTAATGATGGATAAGTAATGTAAAAATGTGTTGTAGAGATCAGCCACTTTTTCTCCAGTAAAAAAGTCTGGTTTATATCTAACCAGAAATATCTTATCATTTACAGTAACTGTCAAGTGTCAAATCGAAAGAAGTGTTTCATGTTAATTGTCAAAAAAGAGTAATCGATACTGTTTGTGCTTGGTTGTCACTTCTCCAGTCTGATATAATCCAATCCTTTGAGAATTTTCAGTACCAGTTGAATGCATAACGTTATGACTTAAATTTAGGTTTTAAAATGTGGGTTTTTAGTTTATCTGCATTTTATGTAGTTTTACTCAATCTGCTGCATTGTGGAACTTGTGACTATTTTGATCAGCAGTAAGAATTCTGATTTTTTTTTTTATAGTTTTGTTTTTTACTGTAAGTTTGTTTTTGAATGAATAAGGCCCAGAATAATAAGCTCGAATGGTCACATCATTTTCCAATCAGCGGAAAATCGTAACATCACGTTCAAGTATTTGGGAACAGGCAGCATTCGTTTAAACGAAGATGATATGGTGGCTATTGTGGACACTGTAAGAATATTTGTCAAAAACATTTTTTTAGAATATTTTTTTGAAATATTGTTTCGTTATTGATTCCTGCAGGTGAAACAAACATCTAGACAGTTGACAGAAATAAAAGAACAAGAATTGGTAAGAATTTAGTTTGAATCTAATTTTATATTTAAATTGGTGACAATTCAATGTAACATGGCATTTAATTTAGACAAAGTTACACTTGCGAGTTCAAGAAGCTTTTGAGCAAATAGAAAAACTAGATTTAATAACAGAACGTCTGAATCATTTGGAAACTTCAGTGGCAATGCTCACGTCTTTGGTAGAACATTTTGTTTTGTTTTTTTTATTGGAAGTAACATCATTGTATTTACAGGTGCAGAACTCTACTCGAAGAGCTGGATCTTTTAATAATAGAATAACCTTAAATAAAAATCGAGTAATTACATTTTTTTTTACTTAATTTTGTGTAATACGTATCAATGCTATTTAATTTATAGTTGCGGATTCTTCAAAGACGCCTCAGTTCAATTCAATCGGTTAGAAATCAAGTAAATGTAAAAATAAAATTCTAAGTAAATTTTGCATTTTTTTTCCTCAGATTTTAAATCGAGATGAGTGCCAAAGCAATCCGTGTCGAAATGGTGGAAAATGTGAGGACGGTTACGACGAATTTATTTGTAGATGTCCCGACAACTGGCAAGGTGAATCTTGCGAAGAAGATGTGAACGAATGTTCACTGTATTCTGGAACACCACGGGGTTGTCAGAATGGAGCGACGTGTGTTAACACTGCTGGAAGTTTTCAGTTAGTACATATACAGTATCTTACTTTTTAAAATCATGAAATCAATCATTTTTAAAAATAAATTCAGATGTAATTGCGCTGCAAATTGGCGCGGAGTGCATTGTAATGAAAAACACGATGACTGTACTGGAGCATCTAATCAAGAATTGTGCGGTCATGGGTTATGTATTAGTGTCAATCGTCAACAATCAGGAATGGTAAATACCGTAATCTATAAATAATAATTCCCCAGTTGAATATAAACAAAACTACGCAAAACTAGCCCAAATACGAGTGTCTTTGCGACGAAGGTTGGAATAAGACAACTGGTTCTAACGCAGCATGTACCGTTGACGTTAACGAGTGCTCATGGCCACGGTATCCTTGCTCTATAAGACCTAGAGCACCATGCTACAATACACAAGGAAGTTACATTTGTGGCTCATGCCCTGCAGGCAAGCACACTCTTGCGATCATTGTAAATATTATTGTACGGTAAATTTATTTAAAAATCGTTGTGCTTTAGGTTATTCTGGTAATGGACACGTTTGTGAAGATGTTGATGAATGTTCTGTAAATAACGGAGGTTGCTCTATGTATCCAAGGGTTGAGTGCACAAATACAGAAGGTTCATATCAATGTGGTCCTTGTCCACAAGGTATTATTTTTGATATCGTAATTATTTAGTGGTTGGTAAATAATTATACCGTATTAATTGCAGGGTATCAAGGGAATGGTGTAAGTTGTACGCAATATAACGTTTGTTTAATGAATAACGGGGGCTGCAGTTCCTTAGCAGTTTGTGTTGTTAATGTCGGTAAAGTCAGAGAAAAATTACGAGTGAGATATTTATGGGTTAAACATTTATTAATTTCTTTATCTCAGCGTTGGTTGGAGGTCGAGAGTGTCGGTGTGGATCTGGATATATTGGTTCTGGAGTAGGTCCGTTTGGTTGTATTTTGCGTGATGGTGCACCAACTTCAGCTCCAGGAGTCTTTCAGAACCCATGTGATGCAAATCCATGTGTTCATGGAAGTTGCCACGTGAGCTTTTTCTGTTTTTTTTTTTTTAAATAGAAAAACATAAAAAAATACATTGGCATTTTATAGTTGTATGGAATTTCCTACCAATGTGCTTGTGATCCAGGATACACTGGCGTTAATTGCGAGTCCGAATTAAACCCGTGCGCTACTAATCCATGCATGAATGGGGGAAGTTGTACAGCGCATGGAATGGAATATGTATGTACATGTACATCAGGATACACTGGACCTACTTGCACATACCAACAATCAGGTAATTTTTTTACACGTAAAATTTACAAAATAATTCATTTATGATATGTTTTCATCAGTGTGCGGTGGGAATTTGAATGCTGAATCAGGAAATCTTAGATATCCTCCAGCTCAAGGAATGTATTACGAACACAATAGGGATTGCGTTTGGATCATCACTTCAACTTGGGATAAAGTGAGCTCAGTTTGAATGAAATCAAAAAAAGATAATTCAATCTGAAATCGTATTATTTTTAGGTAATTAATCTAACATTTACTGCGTTTAATTTGGAAGCTGGTGAAGACTGTCCAAATGATTTTGTTCAAATTAATGATGGATCTACCATAACGTCAAACGTTATTGGCATTTACTGTGGAACGGAGCTTCCTAAAGGTGGCAATATTGTAGGTCAATCTGAAGCTGTCCGTATTTGGTTTCATTCTAACGAAAATAATGCAGAACTGGGATTTACTCTGAGTTGGAATGTAGCTGATCCTCGTAAGCTTTGGAACGAAATTTTTATTTCGTGTGCATTTTATGTATTTCGTGTTATTTTAGAATGTGGCGGTCACACGGAAGGCGAATACGGCTTGATTGACTCTCCTAATTATCCACAAAAGTATCCCAACAACAGAGATTGCTACTGGACCGTTACTGTACCAGCTGGAAAAAGAATCTCTTTTGTGTTTCACACATTACAATTAGGAGAAAATTTTAATTGCAGTAACGACTTTTTAATGGTAAATTGGTCATTTTACTAATTTCATCACGTCGTAATTTCTGAATTACTGTATATTTAGATTCACAATGGTTTGTTGCACACTGATCCAGTAATTGAACGATTCTGCCATACCCAGATGGCCGCAACGAAAACGACGCCAGGGCAAAATGCACTACTTCACTTTCACAGTGACAACTCTAATCCTGATTTTGGGTTTCACATTTCGTTTCAAGCAGTTCCAGGTTATATATTTAAACGGTAAAATTCGTTTGCAGCATTTTAGAATAGTTTTATCTCATGGAATCAGGTGTTCCTGGATGTGGTGGAGAGATTACAGACCCGCATGGATTTATTTCAACTCCAAATTATCCCAATGAATATCCTTCAGATTTAGAGTGTGATTGGCACTTTAGCACTTATACTGGAGACAGGCTTAAACTCACATTCCTACATATGGATCTGGAATATAGTCAATTTTGTTCTTACGATTATGTAGAGGTTGGATTGGATTAATTAAAGTAGAAGAATGAATTATTCTTAAATGTTTTAAAAACATATTTTTTGCAGGTATGGGATGGACCCAATACTCGTAGTTCTCATCTTTTTCAAGTTTGTGGAACTCATATTCCCCTGCCTATAATTTCAACAACGAATCATTTGTACCTAAAATTTATATCGGATGTTAATGAACAGGGTACTGGATTTCGAGCCGAGTATAACATAGGTAAACGTGTTTTTTTTTTAAATTGCACCTTAGAAGTCGTTAGAATTTTGTGATTTTATATTAGTTTGTGGTGGCGAATTTACTACTCTTACTGGTTCGATCCATTCACCATTGTACCCTAAACAGTATCCCGAGTCCAGAGAATGCATTTATCGGATTATAGTTCCAATTGGGAGCGTAGTTGTATTGGAGTTTGAAGCGTTTGATGTAGAATCAGATTATAACGAAGACATCTCCTGTGACTACGATTATCTAGAGGTATTCTAAAACGAGATAAAAGTTCAGCAATAGATTTACTTTTTTGAAATTTAGATTCGAGATGGACACGACGAGAAATTTCCTCTTAGAGCAAAATTATGTGGTGAAAAATCTCCTGAACCCATCGTGTCATCACAAAATGTTCTCTGGTTGAAATTTGTGACTGATGCGACTGAAAATAACAAAGGGTTTTTGGCTAATTATCGTTCAGAAGAAACTGGTAAGACTGTTGAAGGGATTAATGGCAATGAGTATTTACTCATTCATTGCGTTTAGGCTGTGGTGGCGTTTTCTTCAATGAGATGAGCGGTCAGTTTACCTCTCCTGAACATCCAATGCCTTATCCGCATGGAACTTTATGCACTTGGATTATTCAAGTACCAACACATTACGTTATACAGTTGACATTTACGATGTTTCAACTTGAGGATACAAATAGTGCAGATTGCTACGATTACGTTGAAATATTTGATAATGTCACGGTGCTCAATAAAACTGGTCATTCTATGGGAAAGTACGATGTTTAACGAGATGAAGTTTAAAATGTGTTTAATTCTGCATTGTACTGTCTTTAGATTTTGCGGATTGACGATTCCATCATCTAAGACTTCTATGGGTGATTTAATGACAGTTGTATTTTACAGTGATCCGACAGACAACTACGACGGATTTTCTGCAGCATTTGTAGCTTTAAATAGTTCTTCACTTTGTGGTGGAAATTATTCCGTTCCCATAGGGTTTATCAAGTCTTTGAATTACCCTAATGGATATCCTGAATATTTAGACTGCGTTTGGGTTATTCAAGTGCCCAGCATGCAGCAAATTGGACTTAACATAACAGATCTGGATTTGGAAGATCATTTTGATTGTAGTTATGATTATTTGGAAATAAGGTTAAATTTATTTCTATGCTCAAAATAATTTTTAACAATTCTATAATTTGACTTTTATAATTCCAGAAATGGAGGGAGTGAAACGTCTCCACTTGTGGGAAAATATTGCAGGCCAGAACAAGTTTCTGGATTGATCACATCTTATTCCAATCAAATGTTTATTAAGTTTCACAGTGACGAGTCTATTAATGGAAAAGGATTTTCTATTTTTTGGGATGGAACTTTAACGGGTTGCACTGGTGTGATAACAGCTGCCAGTGGAACTCTCGCGTCTCCGAGTTATCCAGATCATTACAGTCATAATGTGCAATGTGTTTGGCACTTGTCTGTCAGTCACGGAAGCCGAATTAAAATAGCAATAAATGATTTAGACATCGAAAATTTAGATAATTGTGTTATTGATTACTTAGAGGTACAACTGTTGCGTAAAAACTACTAAATTGATAATCATTTCTGTTTTTTTTTTAGCTAGAGGACAAAGGTGCAAATGGGAATGTTACAAAATATTGTGGAAGTGAAATTCCCCCATCTCCAATTATAACAACCTCCAATGCTCTTACAATTCGATTTCGGTCTGATGTTTCACAAAATGGTAGAGGATTTTCACTTAGCTTTGAAACTGGTAGAACCTTTTAATTTATTTATTGTCACAATTTAAATTTGGAATCATAAGTGTTATTATTATTGCTATAACAGATTGCTATGATGTTAAACAGACTGGTCATCGAGGTGTGATTGAGAGTCCAAATTTTCCATATCCTTATCCTCATGACCAAAATTGCTCTTGGACGGTCGAAGCACCGTGGGGCAATAAAATCCGTTTGCAGTTTTCACATTTGTCTATTGAAAAAGAAGAAACATGTGCTTACGATTACTTAGAGGTACCGGTACTAATTTTCTGCATTCATTATTTAAAAAGAGTCTGTTGTTGAAATATTTTAGATTGTTGATAACACCGATCCCCCGAAAGTAGTGGCAAAATATTGTGAAACAACTCTTCCTCCTAACCCAATTCTTTCGGAATCCGAATCACTCACAATTAACTTTATTTCGGATTACGTCGCTGCTTTTAATGGGTTTCGTTTAGAGTGGTCCAGTATTGGTAAGCATTTGCTCGAAATTTATATAATAGTTACGGTATTTATCACTTTTAATAGGATGTGGTGGGCATTACGTTCGAAACGAAGGTAACTTGACTTATCCTTACGATACGAATCAATTACCCAGAGTGGTTTGTCAGTGGTCTATTACTGTTGATTACGATCATCAAGTTAAACTTACGATAAGTAAATTTGATCTGGATTTTTCAAAGTGCAGCGAGAATTCTCTTCAAGTAAATTTTACTTTTTAAAATTAATTGCAAAACATTGATATAGAATTTACACTGAATAGATTTTTGGAGGTCCCGATGACACGTCACCGAGTTTGACTACTCCTCTCTGTCACAAATCTTCCAACCCTATAATTCTCACATCAATGGGTAATCACATGTTTATTCGCTACAAGAGGTCTATGTCTGCTGGAGGTACTGGATTTACGGCTGGATGGGAAGCTGTTGATGGAGGTTACAAATCAATTAACTAATGTATTAATAGAATTGTTAATTATTATGATGCCGTCTTAAAGGTTGTAGTCATCAATTCACATCTCCAACTGGAATTTTCAACTCGCCAAATTACCCAGTAAATTACAACAATTTAGACGATTGTTCATGGCTAATTACTGTTGAGGAATATCACACAATTGCTTTATCGTTTCAAGATGTACAACTAGAAGAAGCCGAAAACTGTACATTTGATTACATTGCTGTAAGTTACTTTATGGTCGAAGTTATTAACATTTTATCTCAGCTACATAAAACATAAATCGATAATAACTTTTTAGATTTTCGATGGTGACAATGAAGATGCTAAACGAATTTTTTTTTACTGTGGTACTGAAACGCCTTCAACACTTATAAGATCGTCGTCTAATCGAATGTACGTTCGATTTCGAGCGGATGTCAGTCAACCTGACAGAGGTTTCAAGGCAAATTATTCCATGGGTAAATTAAGCCAAAAAAAGGTAGGTAAATTTTTGATTTTACTTATTTTAACTTATAAAATTTCAGATTGTGGTGGTGTGTTAAATGCCAATGAGGGTGGAATAATAAGTGTTAGCAGAAGTTTCACTACGTATTCTTATTCTCCTAACTGCACTTGGTTAATACAAGCTGAAAATCCTGGTACTGATATCTTGGAGTGAGAAGTTTATTTGGTTAATACAATGCCATGTTTTATTAGGTGATCAAGTAACTCTTCAAATTTCCGAATTGCACATATTGGATTCTCCGCGCAGAGGTTGGAATTGTTCTATGGGTTACTTGCGAGTTCTTGACGGCGACAACGAATTTGCACCTGAAAAGGGGAAATATTGTGGATTTCACGCGCCTCCGCCGATAACTTCAGACGGACCTGCTTTGTTTGTGGTTTTAATGAAAGGCGAAAATCACACTGAAAGCAATTCTTTTTCTAATTCAATATCATTGACAGCATACTATTACGAATTGTCATCAGGTTTTACAAAAATTTCTTTCTTTTTTTTTCCAATTTTTATTATGTTTTATATTTGCAGCGTGTGGTGGTAATTACACATCTGCAAGTGGATCTTTCTCTTCGCCAGGCTATCCTAATAGCTATCCATTGGATATAGAATGCATTTGGGTTATACAAGCGTCTCCTGGAAACCGAATACAACTTTCATTTAGGTGATTTGATTATTCTTTTAGAAGTCTGGTAAATGTAAACTATCGTTCTCTTGGTTTAGTGAATTTGATATAGAAGAAAGTGAAAACTGTAATTTGGACTATCTAGAAATTCACGAAGGAGATGCCGGTGGTAAATTACTTGGTACATTTTGTGGCACTGATTCACCGTCTAATTCGACGGCATCGGAATCGTTTTGGATTAAATTTCGATCAAACGAAGACGGCACTGCAGGAGGTTTTATCGCACAATATACTTTACGTGAGTTGTTGAATGTTGTTAGTGAAGGCTTATATCTACCTTTTTTTTTTTGCAATAATTTTTTTAAATAGTGTATGGCAATGAAATATACGGAACAGAAGGAAGAATAGCTTCTCCTCTCTACCCTCATTTTTCAAATGTACAAGGTGTTTTTAAGTGGATCGTTGTGGTTCCAACTGGAATGCGTGTTCAAATTGACTTTGAAACTTTTTCGTATAATCGATCTGCGACCACTTACATGACGGTAAGAAAGTTTGACGATTTTGATGAATATAAGTTGCACTTCAATGCAGTATTGCAGGAAAGCTAAAAGCAATTTTTATTATTTGCCGATTTTAACTCTCACTAGATATACATACTGTATACTTTTACATACGATATACAGTAATATTGTATTAAATGCACTGTTTTAACATACACTTTTTCTAACTTTTCGATTAGTCCAGTGACCGGCATTGTAATTCAATTTTTATGCTTTATTTGCTTAGATACAAGATGGTCGTGAAGAATGGAGCTACTTTATTGCACATCTCAATGGAGTCGTTTTACCTGAGCCAATTTACAGCTATAACAATGTAATCCTTATCACATATCCATCATCTCCTTTTTCCCAGTGTCGTTTCTTGCTTTCGTGGAAAGCGATTTACGAAATCCCACCAAGAATCTTTACGCATCCGCCGTACGTTTGGACTACAACTAATTCACCTAGTAAGAACAAAGAAAATGTTTTTATTTATTTATTTTTTTAAATAATTAGTGGTAAAAATAAACTTTTTTTATTGAAATAGTTGAAGGTTGCGGTGGTCGCGTGTTGATCGATGCCGATAACTCTACAAACATAACGTCTCCAGGCTATCCTCATGGTTATGCCCAGTATTTAAATTGCATTTGGATTTTACAAACGGTTCCTGGAAATCATATACTATTAAAATTTCTTGATGTTGATTTGTTCTTTAGTCAGCATGGTGGGTGTTATTATGACCGTGTATCTGTTTATGATGGTAAGTACAAGTTGTATTGTATAAATGCTTTAATAACTGCGAACAATCGATTAACTTACATTCTAGGTGATAAAGGTTTGGAAGAATTTGACTACTATCCTATCAAAACAGTTTGCACTCGAGATGATGTAGGAGTTTACATCAATTCTACTGGCCACTATATGAAACTCGAATTTAAAAGTAGTTATCAAAATCAATCAGGTTTTCTCGTTCAGGCAGAGTCAAGTAATGTTTTAAATTAATAAAATTACAAATGGTAAAAATTTATTTTATAACGTTTTAAGAATGTGGTGGCTACATATACAACAGTGCTGGAAGTATATTGAGTCCATATTATCCGAACACATACCCTGCGGGTTCTGTGTGCGAGTGGGTGATAAATGCAAAACCAGGTCGCACCATCTTAATTCATGAAATGTATTTCGACATTGAAGCTAGTGAAGGCTGTACCGATGACTATATTTTCGTGAGTTAATTTTATTCGTAATTTTCTATTATTTTTTTTTACTAATTAAATAGTTAAATTTATTTTTAAGTTACGAAATGGTGCAACAAAAGACTCTCCTCCACTTTACGACGGAAAATATTGCAATTCTCATAAACCACCAGCCATGAATACAACCAGCAATCATTTGTACATCAAATTTGTTTCTGATAACAAGGGAAGCAATACCGTAAGGGCAAAATTAATTTTTTTTTTGTTACAGGATTACAATTTGTGTGTTTTAAGGGGTTTGAAATTACTTATGAAGAGCTGTCTATTGGTTGTGGCGGAGATGTAATTTTAGCGACGACATCGAGTAAACACGAATTCACGACTCCCAACTTTCCACGCGTTCCACCTCCACACTCAGAATGCAGATGGATGATTATAGCCCCTGCTGCTCATCGAGTTCAACTTGATTTTGACTCCACTTTTGACATAACCGATATGAATAAGTACGTTAACTTGTACAGTAATTCCACAATCTTCTGAGCTTCACGTACTGTTTTATTTTTACTAGTTGTTCGACAGAGTTTGTTGAGGGCTACGACGGAGGAACGCTCAGTTCTCCTAAATTATTCAAAAAATGTGGAACACAAGCACCATCAACAATGTGGTCGCACAGCAATGTAATGATGGTAAGGTATTACACTGATACAGAAAACGAAGGGTCGGGATTTAAGGCTATTGCGAAAATAGGTGCGTAACGTATTTGAAGATTATTAAGGTATGGCACATACAATTTTTTTACTCAACTACTGTAGCTATTTGTGGAGGAACATTTGCCGATAAGCAAGGCATCATCACCAGTCCTAATTATCCAAACGCGTATGACAGCTCCTTGAATTGTGAATGGAAAATCAAAGGTCCGACAGGACATTATATTTCTTTTCTACCAATTGCTTACAATTTGCATTACAACGAAAATTGTTCATTGACTTCTCACGTTACAATTCGAGATTTTGATGGTAAAAGTTAAATGTACTCTTATCATGATGCACTGCAATACTAAGGACCTTTTTGTATAAAACGTAGATAGTGAATTGAAATCGTATTGCGGTTACATGAATGAACCACCTGTTGCCGTTAATACATCGGATAGTGAAGGTTCTGTTCATTTTACAAGTGTCGTTAATTCTGAAGGATTTAACGGGTTTAAATTGTCATTCGCTACCAGTGTCGATTGTAAGTAACTTTATTACTGTACTTGTTTTAAAGTATCTGACATTCTATCATAAATTTATATTCTTAAAGCTTGTGGTGGTGAAAGGACAACACCCACTGGTACAATAACATCACCAAATTTCCCTGGGTTATATCCACATAGACAACTCTGCTGGTGGGATATTATGGTCCCAACAGGTCGAAGAATTACCATACAATTTACCGATTTTAATTTAGAAGAAACGACGCAATTAGACGATGGTCAGTTCTATTGCCGAGACCGACTAAGCGTAAGAACATTTATGATACCAGTGCAGTATTCTTTGAATGAATTTTTTAATGTCATAATTGCAGTTGTACGATGGTACAATTGGATTTTCACCTCCGTTGAGTCCTTCTCTCTGTGGTACATCATTACCGGAAATGTATATGTCATCTGCTAACACAATGAGGATGTATTTTTTCACTGATGGTGATAGCACTGGTGGCGGATTTCGCCTAACTTACACTTCAGACGAACCTGCTGTGTGTGGTGGCGAAATTAACTCATTTCCCAAATTACTAACTAGTCCTCCTGGAAGTCTAACAATTCATTGCATTTGGGAGATCAATGCTCCACAAGAAGGCGACACATCTATAATGTTTAACATTAGCGAATTCAACTTGGAACCCCGTATCTTTGCAGACACTTTTTGCTCTAAAGCATTTGTTAAAATTTCGAGTGGTATATACATACGATTTACGATTTTGTTAATAACATTTTATGTCAGATTGAAATTACATTAGATCCAGTCGAGTCGGTGACTTACTATGATCTGTGTGGAAATTTGACTGGCGGCCCAGTGTACGTAGTTCCTTTCAAGAAGACTTGGTTACGCTTTGCTAAATCAGAAGAGACTACGAGTACTCAAAGCTTTAAATTGACAACGAACATTCAGAGTACGCCAGAGTGAATAAACTTAGAACTTTTTAAGGATATTTTATATGGTTACAGATTGTGGTGGTGTTATATCGGATCAAGATTTCACTATAACTTCACCGAATTATCCGGACGATTACGGTGCCAATGTGCATTGCGCTTGGCTGATTATCATGGAAGAGAACCAACAAATTAAGGTTGAAATTAGTAGATTAATACTGTACGCTAGAAATCTTTACATTAACAATGTTTTACCCTGCAGCTTATCTTCGAAGAATTCCATTTAGATGAAAACTCGTATGATCACATCATTGTATACAACGGCAAGAGTCCAGCGCAAAGTCCAAAGTTTGGTCATTTTAATACAACTCACAAACCTAGCAATATTCACAGCATGGGCAACTCTCTGTGGATTGAATTTCATTCTTATACTGCGGGAACTGCAAGAAGATTTAAAGTAACAGGCAATGCAGATGGAGAAGGTACAACAATTCGTTACGGTATCGTAATGCAATTTTAATCAAATTATTTTAAGGTTGTTCTGGTCACCATCAGACTGATACGGGAACCATTACCAGTTTGAATTTCGGAAATAATATGAGATATCCAAATGACGTAGAATGTATTTGGGAAATTACACTGTCTGATGGATATCATGCCACTATTAAATTTGTGGAGCGCTTTGACCTGCAAACAGATGAATCTTGCAGCAAAGATTTTGTGGCTGTATGTTACTACTTGCTAAATATTAACAGTAAATTAAAAAAAAAAATTTCCACGATTTATAGATCTATGAAAAAATCGAAAATGAATGGCAACAGATTGATAAAAACTTGTGCGGTAAAGAATTACCCAACCAAATTACGACCAAAAATAATAAATTTAAAGTAATGTTCCGAACCGATGAGAGCATCGATGGCGAAGGGTTTAAACTTACTTGGGAAAGATGTACTGTATTAGCATTATATATTTTGATGTTGCATAAACTTAAATATAAATTGTTTATGTACAGCTTGCGGAGGCGTTTATAATAAATCTTCTGGAAAGATTTATTCACCTGGCTTTCCTGCAGACTACGGCAATGATTTACAATGTGATTATTTTATCAATACGGCGCGGGAGAACAACATTATAATTAATTTTGAAGAAGGTTTTGATATTGAAGGTAATAATAGAAAAGCAGCTCGGGGCTACGCCCCTCGTGCTTTTCTACGGCACTCGGGTAGTTTCCTAAATAGAGCATGCACTAACTATTACTAATTTATCATACGGAATTAATGCAATTTTGATTCAATATTAAATTCGCTCAGATGACGACAATTGTCGGTGGGATAATGTAGAGATTTTTGCCGAAAATTATTACGGACGAAGGAATTCATTGGGTAAATTCTGTGGCTCGACAATTCCTGGTCCCTTTAATGTATTTGGAGGATCTGCCTCAATAAGATTTATCACTGATCCCGTATATGTGCGTAAAGGTTTTGTTCTCAATTATGAAATTGAAGGTAATTGAATTTTATACAATTGACCTTTGACTTCGGCTTAAAAAAATTATGGTTTTTAGCTTGTGGTGGAAATTTGACCGAGCCTTTTGGTCGTATTCGATCACCCAATATCAATCCGCAAGACTATGGCGTCAAGGGATGTACTTGGGTGATAAAGGGCACCGAAGGTCTTTATGTTGAAGTACAGTAAGTTAAGTCTTAATTAATAAACGATTTATTTCAAATATTCAATTTTACAAACTTTCAAAGGTTTATCAAATATGAAGCGGGATATTACAGAGATTGTTATTCCGATTTTATCCATCTGTATGATGGAAATTCGATAACTAGTCCCTCAATCGCAAAACTCTGTGGATGGAATGAGCAGTACCAACGAAGATATCGGGCTTCATCTGATGTTATGACTGTAGATTTTTCACAATACGGCGGTCGTAGACATTATGGTGGAGTGGACAATACTGGATTCATAATTGAGTATCGCTCTACATATGGTACTGTAATATACAACGTACAATAATTTACTAATTTAATGAGTAATCCATTTAGGGGAAGCACAAGGTTGTGGTGGTTACAAAAATTCATCTTCAGGATCCATATCGTCTGTGGATCACGACAAAGACGGCAATTACGAAGATGATTTGTTTTGCATTTGGCTGATTGAAACGCCAAACGACCACAAAGTTCTTAAAATTACTTTTGATAAATTTGATCTCGAACCACCAAAAAATTTGAATACGAGCTGTTCCTGGGACTATTTGGAAATTCGCGATGGTTTTTCTCAAAACTCGCGTTTAATAGGCCGCTACTGTGGCACGGAAGTTCCGGAAGTTATTACATCAGCTGGCAGAAGTGTCTGGATAAAGTTTATTTCTGATTCGAAGCATAATGCAGCTGGATTTCAACTTTCTTACATTTCAGTTGAAGGTACATTATTCTAATTTGTCGTATATGCATGTAATTAACATATTTCTTAAAGCTCCTTGTGGTGGTAACTTGGTGGCAACTAATCACACCAAAGAATTAACTTCGCCTAATTATTTATACGGGTATCCACCCAACATTCGATGCCAATGGAACATAACTACTGATCGTCAAGGGTCTATTGAAATAATATTCGAAGACTTTGAGTTGGAAAACAGCACGAAATGTTCTAAAGATTATTTAGAAGTGATGGATGCATATGAGGTAAGTTTTTGAGTCTGGTCTCTGGTAAGTTATTTTTGTTAAATTCCAATTAATGATTGTTTATTTTGTGGGTAGCAAAATTATTACTATCACCGCGGTTTGAAACTTGAAGGTGTTTATTGTGGGAAAACAATACCTCATCACTTTATGTCAATTTATTCTTTTGTTAAATTGAATTTTGTCAGCGATAACGCGAATTCAGATTCTGGCTTTAAGATTAAATACAAACTTACATGTAAGGTTTAAAATGAGTTACCGTAAATGACGCCGAAATGCGACTATTGTACTGATTCATAAAAACATTTTTAGCCTGTAATTACTCGTACACAGAAGAAAGTGATAATGGCAGGATACGTTTAAATTTGAATGCTCTTTCAAATAATATATGCGGAATTTCAATAACAACTTCAGAAGATAGAACAATTTCATTGTATTTTTCACAGTCAGAGTTACCTTGGTCTATGAATTGTACCGATGCTTATATGAAAGTATTTATATAACTATTATGGCTATAGTTAATCAGTTGAATTAACTTTACATTTATTTAGTTTTATGATGGAAAATCTGAGACAGCTGATTTGCTTAGAACTTCCTGTGGAAATTACAGAGATAATCCCATCTTTACCAGTAGTAATAATGCTTACCTTGTTTTCAAAACCAAAGAACAGCATTACATAAATGTAATTGATATTACGTTTACTACTACTGATCAAGGTATTGTAATTGGGCAATAGTAACAAAACGTTAATGAGTTTGATTTTAGGACCGGGTTGTGGTGGAACTGTTTCTGGGATTAATGGGACAATTACAAGTCCAAACTACCCCAACAATTATACATCAGATAAAGAATGCAAATGGCTAATTCAAGGTCCCCCTGGAGGTGAAATGATTCTCAGAATTAGCGATATTGATATAGGCTCTAATACTTATGTGAGAAGATACATGCAGACTGATTCACCAACAAAAGAAACTCAGAACTGCACCGTGCAAATATCAGTCTTCGATGGAAGAGAAGCTAATTTAAATAACCGTCTGTGGTTTACGTGTGATTCGGTACTGCTCTTACTCAATTACATTTTGATATTATAAATTAATATTCATACATTTATTTTTTTAAAGTCGTATTACATATATTATGCGCCTGATTTATCAAGTACTGGAAATGAAATGCTCGTTCTGTATCAAAGTAGTTTAACTAACACTGGACGTGGGTTTATAGCATCGTTTTCGTACAGTGGCTGGAAAGGTACGATGTTTATTGTTTATTTTCAATTACATTTGTGAAAACATACACTCTTTTTTTCAAGAACTTGTCCCCGAATACATACCAAAAGATTAACAAAGTACGGAATCTGTATTACATCCGTGTTACAATAAGAAACGAAATTATCTAATCCGGTCTTGGTCGTTGTAAACCATTTTAATGTATCATTTTTTCCAGCCAATAAACTCATTTTTATTGGTTTCCTTTAACCATTCCATGAGTGGATTGAAGAATTCAAGAAGTGGCGCTGCATCCATGCGAGTCACTTTGCCGTCACTGATGGCTGCTAAAGCTTCTTGCCAGGGTTTCGAAGAACCCAATTTCAACATTGCGCTATTAAAACACATCAGTAGCGATTAAAATATGTGCTATGTATTAGCATTCAAAAAATTCAACCTTAATTTAGCACCAGCTGCTTCTGACTTGTACAAATCGCATGTATGCAATGGACCTTGGTGACCAGCAGTTTCGCAAAGAATTTTGTGAAACTGAAGTTGAAGTATAGCTGCTATGTAATACCTAAAAGTAGTGAGAGTGAGAATAGTTACAGCATTGCATTTACAACAAAGTCAAGTTGATTTTGCCTGCTGTATTCGGTGAACGACGCCACGTGGTATTTGGCTGCAGGATCGAAATCCTCTTCAGAGCGTGGCACCGGTGGAACCAATCCTTGGTATTCCAATCTTAATTGTAAAACAAGAGTTTTTAAAATTTATTTTAGATAATATACAAAAGTTAATTACCTGTATTCCCACCATTTACTATTCAATTCCTCGTGCTTGATGTCCCCTCTGAATATTCCCCATCGGTATTTATCCAGAAGATAACCGAATGGCAGGAAAGCCACTTTTTTGAGGGCTCGTGAAAATAAGTAGTTGATTTCAGTTTCTGCAAAAGGAATACGGTAGTAAATAGAACATAAAACTGGAATTTTTATTTTATTATTTTCTTAAACCATTGTCGATTTCCAAAGTTGGAAGTAATCCTATTTCGTGTAGATGTTTTGGCGTCGAAACTGATATGGACATGAGATCTCCTATTGCTTCGTGGAATCCGGGGTTGGCACCACGGCGAAACACGAGCGGTTGGTGTTTGTACTGTAGGTAATACTGTATGTGTCCCATTTCGTGGTGAGTTGTTTCTAAATACTCCATCGTTACATCCGTACATTGCTTTATACTAATAAACAAGTTTTAATTATTAAAAACCAAAAAATTACGTGATTTTATCGAATGCAAGTACCGGAAATCCTTTCCGTTATAAAAATCCCAAGCCGATGCATGGCATGTGATGTCTCTGTCTTTGGGTTTCTCAATTATAGACTTATCCCAAAATTCCTGAGGCATTGGTTCAAGGTTTAATGAGAGAAAAAACTCTTCTGACAACTTAAACATCTTCAAGGGTGTGTAACCCTGAAATTGGAAAATAGCTTGGGGTTGAAATTATACGCGACAAGCACTGTCTCCCTTGTTTAGTCATAAATTAAAATAATTAATGCAAACCGACTGTCACAGTGTGTGCGAGGAAAAAAGTTGCTTAACCGGTTTCAGCAAACACATCAGTCCCAAAAATAAAGGAGAAATACTTTTAAACTATTACCTGATCAACCATGGCCTTGGTAACGTCGACACTCGTTTTTTCAGGGAAAGGAATCGTCAAATTGTAAATGTGTTCCCACGACTGAGCCCACATGTTTCCTATAAAGATCAAGTTAATAAACAAAATTACGTTTTTTATTGTCATTAAGGTACCTAATAAATGAGCTGGCAACGGGCCGTCGGCTTTAATTTTGTCGATGCCGTATTTCTCGATTAATTTCCTACGTACGTAAGCGTGTAATTGTAAGTAAAGAGGTCGCAATTGACGCCAAAGACGTTCAAATTCCCGTTCAATTTCATCATCGTCGTAACCAGATAACCAAAAATCAGCCAAATCATCATAACCTTAAACATAAATAAATTTTTCAAAACCAATAAATTTATTAATTCATCGTTCATTTTACCATCGAATTTGACAATGTCTGTTTCGTATTCCAAATACTTCAAAAAGTTTTCGCGATTCGGCTTTCCTGCAGCATCATGCCAAGCTAACCACACATGTTGCAACTCATCATAGTCGTCGGATGTTGCCATTATGCGTGTCAAATCTAATTTAAAACCACCCTCGATAATTCACGTTTTTAATACAATCATTTGTTTTCAATAACCTGGATCCAGCGATAGGTTGCAGCTGGCCGTGTCGTTTGAAGTTAATTTGTGAGGGCAAATGCGTGCTTTGCTGTACGTTGACTTCATATCAGCTTCCAAATCGTTATACTAAAATTCACCGAGCGTAACAATTTTCCACTTTCTCAAACCTTGTTTTACTACTTTTTAATACCTCTTTTAATTTTTTATCGCCTAAAGATGCGCTTCCCAAGTGAGCTAGCTTTCGAAATTGACGTCTTACCAGGGGATCACTAAAATTCATCCAAGCGAAGCTGGTAGCTCGCGGCCACACTTGACTTTCCTTAAACTTTGCATATTGGATACTGGCTTCAACCTATTAAAATTATGTAGATTAGTGTAATGTGAAACGTGAATAAATATTAAACTTACAGAAAGTTTTTTATTGTGCTCGGTCAAGTTCGACTGATAATTCCAACTCGCAGTTGAATCATTGTAAATTTGTGCTCCAGCTTCATTTTCATACCTAAAAGAAACAAAATATTAAATTAATTATTTTTTTAAATTTAGTCTTTTTAAATTTTAAAATTTAAATTAATCTGGAAAAAGATGTCTAGTTTTACCATTTCAGAAATTCGTTGGCTTCAACAATATCTGTGTTATTTCCTTGCCGGAATTGATGTTCTCGTGCTACAGAGAGAGATGCTAACACGACTAACATCCAGATGCTCGCCATGTTAACTGACTTCTGAGAGGTCTTTCTTCAAGGTTCATTACGTAACAATATGACCCGAAGGCATTCTTAGGGCGAGCGATGATCTTAAAATTTAAAGGCGAGCTCACATACATAGTACAAAATTAATGTCTTTTAAAATAAAAACACAAATTTTCACTTTTTTGATTCATTAAGAGTTCGATCAAATTAATACAACTACAGTATCTCATTACACATTTCTCTTTATAATAAAACTTTCCAGTGGCAGGTTCGGGTATTAGATGGGGAACATGTTTCATGCAGCTGTCAACTAATGCGAGATGTATTATATTTTATTATTTATTTGCCAAGAGTTATGACATCAGCTATCTATACAATGAAGCTGTGTATTATATCTAAGAATTTATTTTACATCTATCATTTGTTATTGCATCTTTTATTATTTCCTTTAAAAATCAATTGTTTGCAGACCATCCGAGTGTTTCGTGATTATTTTTAACTTTTAACCAATCGTGCATCGGCTGGAAATAGGTAAGAAGGGCGGTTGCATCCATTTTAGATGACTTTCCATTGGTAAGAATATGCATCACTTCTTGCCACGGTCTTGATGCACCCAGACGAAGTGCTTCCCTGCAAAACATTTTAAAAAAAAAAAGTTTAAACCTAATTAACTAACTCGAATCCAATTTTTTTTCTGTGTACTCTAAGATCTATTGCTTTATTATATTTTTTATTTTTTCTATACCTAAGTTTGTTACCGGCAGCTTTTGATCCGTAAATGTTACACTTATGCAGTGGGCCTGAATGACCAGCGGCTTTACATAAACCCTCAAACACTTGAAACTGAATTATTCCGCTGACAAAATATCTAAAATTGCAAACATAAATAAAGCATCTTAATTTATATTTTTTACATTAGATAATTAGGTACCGGTACCTTATGTAATCTTTATTTTTTATCACTTGGATTATACCTCCCAATTCAAAGTCATCTTCTCTAACTTTAAAAGATGCATTAATTCCTTGATATTCCAATCTACAAATTTCTTTTATTATAATTTTTTTTCAAAAACTGCATAAATGTTTAATTGGTACCTCATTTCCCACCACTTTTTATTCATCTCATTCTCAGCAATTTTTCCTGCATATAAATCCCACCGCCACATGTCAACCAACATGCTGAAGGGCAAAGGAGATATTTTCTCCAGTGCCATCATGTATAGAAAATTAAGTGTCGTTTCTTCAGCATTAAAATAAAAGTAATAAAAATTATTAGTTTATAAACTGTTGGTTTCTTTTAAATACCATTATCAGAGAAATGAGAAAGTTGGTCAGAAAAATTATTGCTCATTACTGATAAGGCAATTACATCGCCTATAGCTTCGTGGAAACCTTAAATTGAAAATGTTAATTAGAGGAAGGAGTGTGTAGATTGTAGAGTATTTTTCCACCTGGATTTGCGCCTGCGCGGAAAGCAATGGGCAGGTGAGCGTAGTTCATAAAATATTGAATGTGACCCATTTCATGGTGAGCGATTATGAAATTTTTTCGGTTGACTTGAGTGCATTGATGTATTCTAAAAAATAATAACTAATATTAATTAAAATTTCTTTTCTCTTTTGCCATGGTTTTATAATAAAAACAGATGCCTAAAATCCTTTCCATCACAAAAATCCCATGCTGATGGATAACATATGACTTTTCTACCAACTGGTTTCTGAAGTAAAGAATTCTTCCAGAATTCAGGGGTCATTTTAGAAAGTCCAAGAGACACAAAAAATCGTTCACATGTTTGGAAAATTCTCGTGGGAAAAAATTTCTGAAATTGATTCACATTTATATTTGTTTTTATTGTTATGGTGTTGTTGTACCTTTTTACTTAAACTTTCATCCAAATCCTTAGGGCGTTTTCTCGGATAAGGTAATGTCAAGTTGAAAATGTTTCGCCAATTTGAACCAAACTTACTTCCTAACGATAAAAACACAATAAACGTTTTTATATGACCCCATTTTCTTCGTAAATAGACTCATTACTCTTGCACTGACCTAAAAAATAAACAGGAATGGGACCCTTAGCTCCTATTTTATTTCCATGAATTTGGATGAGCTGACGTCGAGCAAAGGCGTGCAAGTGCAAGTAAAGTGGTTTAACTTGCTCCCATACATTTTTCACACTTGCAACAAAATTAGAATCTTCGTAAAAGCTGTGCCAGTATTTGCTGCAGTCGCTGAAACCTGCTTCCAGAACTTAAAATATCAAAAAAAAAATGTATAATTTGTGTGTAATCGGTACCTTGTAATCGGCATGATTCGTTCCACAATTTAATGCTCTTTTGGTACAATAAATAATTGGATTTTCCAACATTTTGTTTCCACTTCCACCACTGATATGCCATTTTCTCATCAAAAGATGAAAAATTGATATTTTGTCCAATGTCTGTTAAAGTTGTAACTTTAATTTTAAATACGGTACCAACATTGTTTTTATTTTAATTTATTGCATTGCCTGTATGTTCATTAGCCAGGTTTTCTTCCATTTTATTAATGTGAGTGTTCAAAATTCTGGCTTTTTCTTCACTTAGCACACTGATGTCAACATCTCGAGCAATAGCAATTAACTGTCTCTGAAGTTGAGACTCATCCTTGAGACAATTTGCATTAAAAAACCTCGTTTCATTCCAAACCCAACGTTTAAATTTGTCAATCTTTGTTTGCGCTTCAAGCTATTGTATAAATTTAAAAAAAAAAATTTAAAAAAAAAATTTAAAAAATGTTTTTTTCTTACTATTGCTAGTTGATTTTCCCGTGTGACGTTTACATAAAAATCCCAGGTCTTTTTCTCGACTTGTTTACAATTTTGTTCTTCCTGCAGGTTGTATTTGTGCAAAAACTCTCGAAATTCAGAAACGCACGAGTGTGTAACTCCATAAATAACATTTACAGCACAAACCAAAAGCAAAACCAACTTCATTTTTCTTAGAAAAATTGAAAAATAAAATTACAGGTTGTTTGTTGTAATGCAAATGTACTTGATGACCTTACTACGAGCCAAAACTGACAAGCGATTCAACAAGTCACAAACATTTATATTACCATATTAATTTGCGAAAATAACATTTAAAAAAAAAATTTTAAATTGGTACCAAATATAATTTATTAGGTTCAAATTATGAATACTCCCTAAGTATTTACACTTATAAACCTTTACAGCGATCTCATTTATTTAACACATTGATGTACAGTGCATCCCGAATCAATCTATTTCTTCATTTACACTTAGAAACCAGTATTTCTCAAACTAAACAAAACAATAATGATGAAAACGGCAGCTCACTAATTTAAAAAAAAAAAATATTTATAATGAAACAAAAAACAAACAAATTGCATTCATATTAAATTATTTAAATATAATATTGATCCGTCTAGCACTCAATTCAATATGCATCAAATTAAATATTCCTAATAATCTTCAATTTTATCAGTGTCTTAAATTATCTTCGGTAACCCACGAAGGCGTTCGGTGTTCACGTCGGGGTATGAAAAGGGCAACGAGCGACACAAAAAACAATCCTGTGATTCCGAGTAAAGCAAACGTCGAAGTCGCATTGAAGTACTGCCGATATTGGATCCGGCAATACCAAATCGCTCCCAATATAACGCCAAACAAGGGCAGCATAAAACGGCTTAGATCCAGCTCGTTGTACGTCTCGCTTTGCGTGGCCGTCACGGGAGCGATGTTGTTGGAGATCTGACAGTGTACCACGCAATTGTCAAACAAACCGTAAAACTGCAAGGTCTCCTGATCGCTTCGAAGAAGTTGTCCGTTGAATATCAAGCGGACTATTTTATCGTTTTCCAGCTCCTCTCCGAAATACCGCCTGCAAAAAAAAATATTTTATCATCAAAAAATAATTCTAAATTGAATTTAAAATAAAAAAAAACCTTTTAAAATCTCCAAGTTGCTCTTCCAAATTCGCTTCCACCATTCTTTGGGAGTCGTTTAAAAACTTTAGGCGAATGCGAATAAGTCCCGCCGCTGTATCGGACTCGATGATATTGCGTCTGGGTGATGTAGTTGTATTTACAGCCGCAGCTGCCACTTGAATCGATACGCCGCTTTCTTTAACCCTTCTTCTCAACTCGGTTTGTTCACCATTGTTACTTTCTTCCGTGCATTTCACAGATACGATTTCGTTTTGTTTTCTCAAATTTTCCTCATTGTCCGCTGTCTCGGTTTCGTGAGAATTAGAAGGATTATCGTTGCTAAAACTGGTTCCTGGACGGGAAGCATCGTCTTCATCGACGACATCGGTGTCTTCGTTTGGAGGCGAAGAAGGCTGGAATGAAGATGTTGGCGTTTTATCGACTGCAACAGTAGTTGTTTCAGACGGTGTCAGCACACTATCATTCTCCTGAATGGATTCATTGAGTCTGGACGACGTGCGTCGTCTTTCAATCACTAACACTGCCGTTCGAATTAAAGGTTGCTCTGTCACGGAAGTCGAGAACCATGCCAGTAAGAGACAAGCAACGACAAACAGAATGGCCATAAATACGACGACTTCATCTCCCACTCCTTCGATGAGCGTCATCCTGTTTGCCACCGTTACCATTGGCCGAATTGAACCGAATTTACTGCAAAAATAAATAAATAAAAATTAGTTTTTCGGTTTTATTATGAAATTTAAAACAAAAAGAAGCTTTCTAACATCTGAAATGTAATTTTTCTTTCCTTAATATTATTGAAGGCAATTAATCAAGTTGCTATCTGGTTATTACCTAATCAAATTTCACTCTAAAACTGATGTTACTTACTAAATTTGCACGTCATATGGCATCGTTTTTGAGCTCGAGTATTAATTTTTAATCGACATTAAATTTGAATACATTCACTTTGTATTTCTAATCGTTTCTCGTTCAATTTACTTTAAAATATCACAAGGAAGTGCGACTTGTTTGAATGTTTTCTCATTTCGCCCAAGTAAAAATTCTGACGTAGGGTACGACTTATTTACAGGAAGTGTTTGCCATTAACTTCCAAAGGAGATTGGTAGGTCAACAGTCTTTCCCTAACATACTTACTCTTATGACTGCGCATCAAATCAAAATGACTTTATATTTCTTCTTAATAACGATATTCTCACCCGTTAGATCTTATCGTAAAATCGACTCATTTCCAACGTGTAGTCTGCTCCATTTTCTTACTCTCGACACCAGTTGTCGTGTGATTTTCCTTCGCAGCAGAAAAAATTAAAATTAATTAGCTGAACTTATATTGGTGTTAGTTTTGATTTTAATTAAATAGTTTGAATACTATAAAATTTTGTGTTACTTTGTTAGTAAAAAACTTCTGATTGAAAACAACAGCACACAGCCAGCCACAGCCAGCAAAACGCCTAAAAACGCGTGTAACAAAATGGCCGGCAGCAAGACCCAGACGGTTGATATTTCTAAACTGAATTTGGGACAATTGAATCAATTGAAACAACAATTAGATCAGGTAATTATATCAATTTAAAATTAAATGTTAACATTTGTTCTAATTTAAGTTTTTTCTTACAGGAAATTGAACTTTTCAGCTCTTCTCTTCAACAACTGAAGCTTGCCCAGACAAAATTCCAGGATTCAGGCGATTGTCTTGAGAAAATTAACCCAGACAATGAGGGAAAAGAAATTTTAGTACCTCTAACTGGATCTGTAAGCACTTACAAAACAAAACAAACTATAATCGCTTATTTTGTTTTGTTTTTTTAAAGTAACTTTTATTATAATTTAATAATTGTCTTTCAGATGTACGTGCCGGGCACGCTTAGTGATATAAATAATGTATACATCGATATTGGAACCGGATATTATGTTGAAAATGTAAGAAAAGTCAATTCATGCTATGATAGTGTTAATTTCTAACAATTTTTTTTATTTACAGAATGTTGAAAATGCGAAAAATTATTTTAAACGGAAAGTGAAGTTTGTTACGGAACAAATGGAGAAGATTCAAACACTTGCGCAGAACAAAGTCGCAATGAGAGAAGGTTTTTTGTGATTTTTTGTTTTTTTTAGACAATTTGACTAGCAATAATATTAAATTCACAGCCGTAATGGAAGTTATGGAAATGAAAATCCAATCACAACTTCAAAGCCAGCAGCAAGTTTCATCCGGGATGAAAACATGAAAATGTTTTTGTTTAAAGCTAATAAATAAACATTCTGTAACTGTACTTTTGTTTGTTTTGTTAGCTTTAAACAGAAACTAACGTAACCATACTGTAACTGTATTTTTGTTTATTTTGTTTATATAATGTAAAATTGGAAGTTTTGTATAATTTTTGTATAATTTTTTTTTTTTTTAATTTAATTATTGTAAAATCAGAATTCAAAGAATTTTTTTGTGTATTCTTTTATTTGTTAATTTCGTTTGTATAATTTTTGTATAATTTTAATTTGAAAGTTTAGTTTATAATGAAGTTTTGATTTGTTACAAAAGAGTGACCTAATTATGAAACGAATGAATTAATGAAACTCACACGAATTTGAAGTTGAATAAAACATCGTTTGCTTATAAATTAATGTTTCTGATTTATTTTAATTTCACAATAAAAACATAAAAATTTTAAACATAAAAATATCAAATCAATACTTACAAAAGCAAATACCATAAAACTTATTACTTGAACAAAAGTTGACGCACATCTTTACGACATATCACGGGCCTCATGTATTTGCTGTCATGGCAACAACACACAAACAAACTACATTCAAAATAATATGGTGACGAAAAACCTACAAAACATTTCCCGTCGTGGGAGAGATTACCTCGCAAGTTTTTGACTCCATTATTCACTGGTTCTCATTGTAACAACATCAGCATCATGCCGGTCGCTGAAAACGTGAAAGTAGCGGTACGGGTTCGACCATTTATATCCTTTCATTTTATTGGTGCAAAATTAACGCTTTTTCCAGCAGACGATTCGCGTTTTACTTTTTTGGTATTAGTAGTTATAGGAAAGTACAAATTAATTATTTTTCTTATCTTTTCTTTATTTTATTTTTTATTTTAGAGTTTTTACATATTTTAAAATCAATTCACACTTTATACAAATACTTTACAAATATATACAGCATCCTAAATGCAAATGTGTAATACGGTTTTCATTATAGCAATTTTATTTTTTTTATATATTTTTTTTTATCATTATCTAGTAGTAATCAGTTTTTAACAATTGGGTATTAAACAGATTGAACTAAATGAATAACGTAATTACCTTTTGCAGTTTACACGCCAGTAAACATATGACACTTTTTATTATTTATTTTTTAGTTTGCTATGTTAACTGAGTAGCGCTGCTGTTGTAGCAACAAGCAAAGATCTCTGCTGTGTTTACGTGAGCCATGGAAAAATCAATAGTTCAAGTTATTACCTAGAATAGTAGTAAGGCATATCGCATCTTATAATGATTTCTTTCACCATGGCGGCATTTGTTTTGCCAAATAAACATTTTAAAAACGTGTAAGGTCACATAAATATTGATGTGATTCTGGAATAATTTAGAACAGGGCGTAGTATAGGGGTTTGTAAACAAGTGATTTCAGGTTTTAAAACTCATTGATAAATGCATTAATCACGAAAATGGTAACATAAATACAGTTTTTAGATTAGATAAAATTATAATAACGCTCCTTAGTTGTTAAATACACATAATTTTATTGATTTACAGTCATTCACTTCCTTGGTAACACATTTATATTTTTTTGAGCTTAAGTACCTAATGCGTAAAGAATCTTAATTTCATTCAAGTGGTGTAGCACATTAGTATTACGTATTACAGAGAAGCCGATCTGTTCCCCTTTTTTGTTTCCTTATTGAAAGTTAAAAACATTATTATAATAGTAAGTTTGTTTCATGCACAGACGTAAGAGGCTTATTTTGCTCATAAGAAAAGGTTCTAATCTATAAATCAATGATTAACTGTTACAAACTGTTACTCTGTTTTACTTCCTTAACGTGCATACAATAAACGTGAAATTACTCGCAATGCAAAAAATATTATTGATATGAAAGGGAAAGTAACGAGGTTGACTCATCCTGATAAGCCGGACAAAGTTAACAAATTCACATTTGACTACAGCTACTGGTCGTTCGATGGGTGTAAAGAAGATGAAGATGGATATTTTAGGCCTGACAATAAAGAACCGAACGGTTCAAAATTTGCAGATCAAGTAAGTATGCTCATACATGAGTTAATGTCACAAAACACATTAATTCAGGACGCACAGCATTGTAATTTTATAAAATTCCTTTGGTTTAATGGCATAGGCTCATACTTTTAAATTTTAAATATTTTACTGTATGATTAAAGTACGGTAATAATAACTTGTAAAATTAAAATAAATTAAAAAGTAAAGTTAATTTTTTGGGGAATAGTGCATTACTTTGACTTTTATCATTTTCCTCTAGCTTTATGCAAATCAAAAGTTTTTAATTAATATAATAATTTAAATATAGTTTTTGTTAAATTTGAATTCCAAAGACAAAGTATGGTGCGTGCAGAGTTGCAATAATTATTATACGTGTTATCTTTTATCCAATTAGGTAATAAATATGTTATAATTTACTACATTAAAACCATTTTCTAGAAGGGGGAAAAAGTGTTGATATCGTGTAATGTTTTAAAACCAGAATTTCTCTAAATTATTTTTAGAAAACGCATTATGAATATGATTATTCTTTTATTTTCTAATAACACAATTAAAGGAAATCAATATGTTGTGTTTACTATCAATAATAAATAGTTGGTTTTCCCAAATAATGCACTATCTTGAAGAAAATTATACACATATGCAAATTTAGAGAGATTTTAAAGAATTTATATGAAATACGATGTCCACTTATACAGTACATTAAACAAGTTTTATAAGCCTATAATGGCTTTATTAAATTTTAATATATAAAAAGTAAAAAGACAAATTTTTGCTACAGTAGTACTAGTACATACTATGAATGTCAATTGCTAATTTAAACAAAATTCAAAATTAATTAATTTTTTTTCTGATTAAATAACTTATATGAATAAACTATTAGTATACCGTAATTAACTAATATAGCCATAAAAGTTTAAATTTCTACCCTCAATAGAAATAAAACCTCACTATCTGTATCATTGCTCACTCTCCCTTTTTTAGTGATGTATAATCCTGAGTTAATATGTTGCATTTTATATACACCGTATTTTAAGTTAATGAAAATATAAACCATAAAATTCTTTTCATTCTCTGATATCAGAAAAGGGTTTTTGATGACTTGGGCCAAGGAATTTTGAAAAATGCTTGGGATGGCTATAATTCTTCCTTATTTGCTTACGGGCAAACAGGATCTGGAAAATCTTGGTCAATTATTGGCTACGGGCATAATAAAGGTACAAATAACCCAGATCAAATATATAAGTAAATATTTAAAATCATTAACTTTGTTAAACCAACATAATTAATTTAAAGGAATCGTGCCCATGTTTTGCGAAGCAATTTTCCAAGGAATCGAAGACAGTAAGAAACGAGGTGACGACACCATGTTTGAGGTATAGTTATTAAACTCTTTTTTACAATTCCATTAACCCATTAACATTTTCACCCAGGTAAAATTGAGCATGTTGGAAATTTACAACGAAGTGGTTCGTGACTTGTTAAATATGAACGGCGACAAAAAGAAAGGACTCAGAGTGAGAGAGCACACAAATAAAGGATTTTATGGTGATGTTTCTGCTTAAATATTTACATGCTTATAATCAGTTGAAAATGAATAATTAAAATTAATAGCTGATGGTCTGACTGAAGCATTAGTAACGTCGTATAAAGGAATCGAGCAAAAAATGAATGAGGGTACAGTAAATAGGACTGTTGCTTCGACTAATATGAATGAAACGAGCAGGTTTGTGCATATTAAATATATAAATTACGTTAATTGCAGCAAACTGTCATTTTTTTTTTGTTTTTTTTAATAGCCGAGCGCATACAATAGTGACAGTATATTTTGTGCAGAAACATAAAAATCATTCGGGTCAGGAAATTGCAAAAACTGCCACCATTAATCTTGTGGACTTGGCTGGCAGGTAAGAAATCAATAAATTTCTCATGAGATCTAGTGCTCAAGTTCAAACTATCTTTCAAAATATTAAGCTTCGTAATCGTAGTGTAATCTGGAAAGCTTCGTTTCAAAATTACTATTTATAAAATGTCAGAATTAAAAGAAAAATGAAGGTCTTAAGCTACGAGTTTTAAGCGCCGACAAATGGCTTAACATTACAATGTTTACCTGAAATGAATATTTTTTTTATGTTAGTGAGAGAGTGAATAGTACTGGTGCCACTGGCGAACGGCTGAAAGAAGGTGCAGCCATCAATCTGTCTCTGTCATCGCTTGGAAACTGCATTCATGCGTTAGCAGAGATTTCGACAGGAAAAAGTGGAACTAAAGGTCTTCAATCATTTATACTCTTGGTTTCGTCAAGTCATTTGTTACACAGTTTTATGTTTATTTTAGTTCCGTACAGAGACTCGGTTTTGACAAAGTTATTAATGAATGCCTTAGGAGGCAATAGCAAAACTGTCATGGTAATAAACACAATTAATTCCCAGCACATTTACATTTTTTCAGTAAAATGCACGTTATTTTAAGAAATGTTTAAATGGTCTAAATAAGGGTACTATGAATAATAATTAAAATAAGTGGGGGGGGGGGGGAGGAGGAAGTATTTCAGCAAAGCCCAATTTTCTGATTTCCACTCCTTTACATTTTGCCTTTTATTTTAGTAAATTGCTAATATTTATTTCTGCAGTTTTACTAATTACCTTTTTTTAGTTAAATAATCACAACTTACAATAAAACGTAGCATTTATATCAAAACGAGAAATTCAGCGCTAATGCGGTTCAATTCTTTTCCTTAAAGCAAATTAAATTAATTTAGGATATATTTAAATTCAGAAACATAAATAATAAAAAATTTCAGCCTAAACTCAAGAAAATACAAAAAATAAAAAATGAAAGCTTTTTCGCAAGATTACTTTTTCTATTTCAAAAAAATCATGCTTAATTTTGGAAAAACGTATTTCCAAAATTCAGCAAGATCTTTTTGAAAATATCGAATCGTTTGATTGCCTTGCCTTCAAATATTATTCAAAAATTTTTACTTGGGGTCTAAAAACTAAAATTTCATGTTTATTTATATTTTTTTGAAAGTTAAGTTACGACATCTGCAATTTAGATTAGACTTAGAATAGAATTTACCGATACGGGTACGGTTTCGTACTTCTTACAAAGTTTCTTAGAATATAAGTTGTTGTGTGAATTTCTACGCGACGTAAAAATTAAATGAATCAAAGGGAATCAACGTTATTATGTTTTCGAGCGTACAAATTACAAATTAAATATTTAAAAGTTAAAAAACCAATAGCAATTGCGTGACAAAGTCTAAATCTGGAACTAGTCTGTTGCATTTCATGACAAAAGCTCAATTTACTCGTATAGATTCTTAAGGACATGTTAGTTTTATTGTTTACTGTAAATTCAAACGTCTAAAATTTACTTCAAGTCAGATGTGAGACTAAATGTAAACTCTTTCTAAAATATAGAATTTTTTGACAGCTTAATGTAGAATTACATGCTACTTGTTTGGCATTATTTTTAGGCTGCTCAAATGGTTAGAAAATCGTTTCAATTTTAAACACTTTAAAAACCTTATTTTTAGCTGTTAAGATATAATGTATCTGGTTAAGCATTACTGGTAATATCAACTGCGCACACGTTGAAAAGTACTGATGTACTAGATGAATAGAAGCAGATGCCATTCACGTACCAATGTAAAATGTATAATTTCGTAGCTTTGCGTGGTGTGTGCCAATATAGCACACACATTCTTTGTGATTACCTTAAGTCTAATAATTATACTCAATTAGAAATAGGGGTGTAATTTGTAATAGTGTGGTACTAAACCTTTATTTCTTAGATACAATGTGGTATCTAAATAATCACTTAATTTGCATCAAATAAAAAAGTGAGATGTAAAAAAGGGTAAAATACAACGTTGTACCACTGCTTGAAATAAATACTTTGTGCAAGTTTGTTTAAGACTAAGCTGCACTGGATTTTTAACAAAATTTTGGGGTGAAGTGTAAAGCAGGGAAGTTAGAGATTACAATGCAAACTGTAAAATGAAGTTAAAAGTTTAGATTTTCAAAAAATGCTTCCCTATACCATGTAGGTGAAGATGTATGTGTACAGTTAAGATAACTAGATGGTATCAAATTTTACCTTCTACACTATATAGTTCAAAAAAATGTAACCAAAAATGCATTAAATCGACTAAATTGTGTCATTTAAACGTAATGATAGTTTACTTCTACCCGAAAAATGAAATGCAAATAGGGAAAACTTTTAATGCACAAAAATGTGCACTCTGAAAGAGTTTAACCTTTTAACTTTTAATTTTTTGTTCATTTAGTATCTGCACATGAATGATTGAAGTGTAACATTTGTTAAACGCATTTTTATAGAGATTTTGTTCAGACAGATCGAGTGAAATGCAATAGTACCTGCACACGAATGAATAAAGTGTAACATTACTTAAACACACTATTATAGAGATTTTGTTTAGATAGATCGAGTAAAATGCAATAGTACCTGCACATGAATGAATAAACTGTAACATTAGTTAAACGCACTTTTATAGAGATTTTGTTTAGTTAGATCGAGTAAAATGCAATGGATACAAGAAAAATTGTATGTAAGTTATCTTGATTCTATGTGCCTGCAGTACTCTAATATAAAAATATATAAAACGTCTACACTTATACGTTTTGAACACCCTTCTGGTAAGGTAGGAATTTTTGAAAAATATGAAAGTTTATTACTTTTTAAAATATTTAAATTCTGTGTTTGGTCACTATTTTGAAACTTATCGGATTAAGAGAGCTATCGTACTGTACGTGCAAAAGTTTAGTGTGGCTAAAATGTCGCACCTAATATAATAAGGCGATTCTTGCAAAAATTTTGCCAAATCAAATACCGTAAAGTGAGGTGAAGTGATACAGGCGGGTGACTTGATACAAAATGACACGCTTTACAAAATCTTTAATTAAATAAGACCAACTAGTTTATTTGTAACCATTTCAGGTTTATTGGAAAGCTTAAAAATGAGTCTATTGAATGGCTTTAATGTTTTTTTTAATTGTTTAAATATCAGATGTTAATTTAGGGTCATGAAAGCAGCGAGTAAAAATCAAGAAAAAATTAGTAGCCATACTTTATGGTAAAAATTAATGATCCAATCAAATTTTAAGAATCATGATTTTTTTTGGGTGTTCATTAAACACTTGACATCATGTCTGATTAACTGTTTATTTTTTTTTGTATTAGATTTTTCATAATTAATTAAACAAGCCAAAATTGCCTAATGGAGATTGACTTGATACATTATTTCCAATGGCACATTTCCATTACTAACAGCATTGAAGCTAATAAAAATTAATTTTGTTATTATTTTGGATTTAAGAGTGATAGTTACATACAATTGTATAAATATTTTGTTTTGTTCACAATTTTTAGACTCAGGTTACTTGAAAATATGTTTTTGTGACAGGTATCACTCTGTTATTTTAATTTTGTGGGGATCAGGGAGAACGTTTTCTATAGTGTTTATTCCCAAAACATTTTTGGAATAAAATTTAAAAATTTTGGGATGTTGTAGAAGAAAACAAGACGTAAAACATGGTCTTTGTTTTACATTTTTGCATTACGTAGTTTTCAAGTTATGGGATGTTAAAAGTGAAAAGTGTATCACTTTACCCCACTTTACGGTATTCAAAAATTCTGATAAACTGAATCTTATGAAGACCCATATAGAAAACTTATAAACCATATAAATCATGAATTTTGGTTTGTTTTAAGGAGAGAAATTGAATGTCTTTTGAATTTCCTTGTCGCGTTAAAATTTCAGTATAAAATTAACTCTTATCAAAAATAAGGAATTTGTTAGTTTTGCTTTTTTTTTTCTTTCGAACTCAATTATAAACAATTGAAATTTTCTACAGAAAAAAAAAACTTTCTCTGCAATGCGCAATGCAGTATTAGTGAGAAAATTATCTAAAAGATGATTTTACATTATCCGCATCGAATTTTAGCCAAAATTTCTCGGCTTAATCCGCTGGTATAATATACAGTAATTCTTTGAAAGTAAAAATTGCTATTTTATTTTATAAATACATCACAAATCTTCACCAAATGTAAGTAGGACCGTTTGCTTTAGCACGTACATAGCGCTTTTCTAATTTTCTAATTGCTTTGTATTCTGTTTCTTGTTTGTCAAACACCTGACGTACAATTGTGAGCAATTATCTTATGACTAACTAAAAAAATATTTTTGTCTATAGATTGCTGCTGTTAGTCCAGCCGATATTAATTATGAAGAAACGTTATCGACATTAAGATACGGTATGGTAGATAACTACGTATTTACAATCGAAAGTATCCGCACTGATAATTACAAACTGCATTACTCGCACAAAAATATTTTTGAGATATCGGTAGAGATATCTTAGAGATACCGGTAATTTAGTGTTTTAACCAAAAATTGGTGTAAAAAAAAAAAATCATTCCTATTACTCTGAAATTTCTTTTTCCTGAGTATGGTACCGGTATCTAAAGTATAAAAGACCATTTTTGCAAGTGAAACACTAAGTTAGTAAAATCCACTTTTTAACTAATATTCTGACAATTATTTTTAGCTGATCGTGCAAAGCAAATAAAAACGATAGCAGTGGTAAACGAGGACCCAACAGAAAAACTGATTCGAGATCTCAAATTAGAAAATGACAGATTAAAGCAAATGTTAGAAACAGGCGGTCTCGCTCTAGGCCTTTCTAGTTCCGGTACAAAGATATTTACATACTACAAATATTTTTTAACAAGAAAAAACAAACAGATGTTTTACGGTTATAACATTTCTACAAATCCTAGACTTATCTGCAGCCATGAAAGAAAACGAGCGGCAAATGGGAGAAATGAAGAAACCCTACGAAGACAAACTGAGAATGGCGAACTTGGTAATGACCAGCTAGTAAAAGCAAAAGCTAAAGGAAAACCAAAACTGCAATGCTTTTATTAATCTTTAAGATTTCGCCCGAAGCCCTCAAGATCGAAACGGACAGAAAAACAAAACCTCACCTTTATAATCTAAATGTCGACGCTCAATTGACTGGTAAAATCGTATACATTCTTGAACGTGGAATAACCACCATTGGCAACCACAGAGGAAAACATAACACCATTACACTGTCAGGACCTAGGTATGTACAATTCGTTTAATTAATGGAAAAAAAAATTGACTATCAAAAAATAATTTTAAAAAATTATTAAAATCGATTTTAACAAAACAGTGTTCAAGAAGAACACGCAATTATCACGTATACTGAAAACGGTGAGAAATTTCTGGAACAAGCTGTACCTGACGCTAGAATTATTCACAACGGTGATCAAATAGCAAGAAAAACTGCTCTCCACCATAATGATCGGTAAGTTAATATCATTTTTTATGCTCATTTTTGTTCTCCCCTTTCCCGAGTCATTAACCTTTGACTTGATTTTCCTTAAAAAGAAAGAGAACCGTCAATTAGAGACAAAGGGTAAGTTAAGTTAGGTTTCAAGAGGGTGAGGCGAGGGGAAAAATAAGAGTTTGGTTGAACCGAAGACCACTTCTTACCCCTTTACAGCCAGGGTGCAATGAGCTTACCGTCTGTTGATAAGATCAAGGCCGTAGCTCGTCTAGATTATGTCTGGTCGGCCATAAACTGGTCAAACACCTTTATGCAAATGAATATCCTAGAAAAAAATAATAAGCAAGGTGTACAAAAGTCAAACTAAAAATAGAATATGCAACTGATGCTTTAAGGTTAATAAACTCACCTGGTGTCATTGCGAATTTTCAGAGTTATGTTTGGCCCGAATCAGCTGTATATATTCTGTGATCCACGTGAACGGGAAAAATCGAAAGACAAGTTTCCAAAGATTACTTATGATTCAGCTATGGAAGAAATTGCGAGGAAGGCTGGGCTTACTGTACCAGGAGCAGGAGAACCTGGTAATGGGTCTGGAAAATTATAATGTTGCATGATATGTATTTATTGAATGAAGGTAAGGTTTAATTTTTGGTAATTTTTTTTTTTTTCTATGTGCAGAATCAATGGTATTACAAGATGATTTATTGGATGTTTTGCCTGCAGTGCAAGAAGCAAATTCTATAAGTGCTGATTTAGATAAAAAAGTTAAATTTGAAATTGCGTTGATTTCGCCTGAAATGGTTGGGAATAAGACAGGAAAAACAGAGGTAAGAACTGATTTTAAATTCTCTCGATTATGTCGGGGGTTGAATTAATAAATCCCAAATATTTGATTAAATTTAAATAAATAATATAAGATATCTTGCAATTTATAAGATTATTATTCTTTTGTGTTGAGTACCGTATATCGCTGAATATTTTTCAGATCTTGTTAGAACTAAATTTCAGCTTAAGAGGAAAAGTTAAAAATGAATTCTATATATTTTTATTTTTCACTAATATGAAAAATTTTAATTTAAACTTATAAACTGATAACTTTTAAATACCGTACAACATTTAGCATTAACAGTTAAACAGTTACACTTTTAGGCTTGTGGGCGGATAAAAAAATGCTTAACAAAAACATTATATTTGAATTATTTGACCCTTTTTTGTTTTAAATAATTTCATCATTCATTGAAAGAATCTTTTGGAATATTTAACTTTAATTACTGAAGTTTGGGCCATTCCCAGATTTTTTTACTTCGACTACAGTTGCAGAGTGCTGACCACTATAAAATCCCGACTAATGTGTCAGTCACTAGATGGCGCAATTTTATGTAATCAACTCTGGGTTAAGCTCACTCCCACTCCCACTCCCCACCCGGCCGAATAATGTTGCGTATCTTTGATCTATCGAAGCACGTGTGTACATTTTTTCTACTTCTCTTTTGTTTAAACGTTAAATTTTCAGAATTTGAATACAAAACGAGCACGAACGGGGGGGAAAACGCGGCATGAGTGCATTTAATTGCACAATATAAACTCCAGATATAATTATTGAGAAAAGGGTTAAATTTCTACTCCGAACTTGGAAGTTTTCGGTGAAAAAAAAAGTTGAGAACAAAGCTTAATCACTACGCTTTATAGGCCTATTTTTAATCCGTTAAGAAATTGGGCCGCACGAGTTAAATTTATTATCATTTCGCTAAAATTATATCATTGAATTCACCATCTTGATAAAGGTTGGATGATTTCACCCGTTTTTCACATTTTACCGCTTTTTTCTTTTATTTAACTATTTTTTCTCACAAAATTTTCTCAGGTGTGCGTGAAAATGAAAAATTTGGAAACAGGACAGGAATTCGTGTGGCCAAAAGAGAAGTTTTTAAATCGTCTGTATCTGATGAAAGAAATGTATACGAAGTACGAATACGACGATGAAGGCACCGACGATTGGAATATGCCGGCGGTAATCTTAATCTCAAACTCAAAGCTGGAAATCTCGAATTTCCTCGCTTCTCATGAACGTCTAAATTAATTAATTACTATTAACGGTTTATAATGACTTGAATTAAATTTAGTTTTAATTAATTTTCGCTGCGTTAACGGAATGTGTTTGTGTACAATAGGAAAATGACCCTTTTGCTGAGTCACCAGACACTGAGGTCCACATTGGCAGTGTTCAAGTGTTTTTACAACCCATTGCATATATGGTATAAAATAATTATAATTAATTACTCATATTTTTAATGTTTAATAATTTGTGCATTTATTTTTATTTTGTTTTAAGATCGAATTAAAGGATCAGCTGAGGGTAACTGATTATAGAGGAAACGAAACGGGTGTGTTAAATGTGAGTAAACCGAGATTTTAAAAAAATTATTTGGAAAGATTTTTGAAAGGAACGGGTTTAAATGAAAGGTTAAATTAATCCGGGGCTTTAAGAAAGGTAGCTTATGGTCTTTGTTTACATTAGGAGTGTAGATTTTCGGTTTGTTTATCTCTTGAATGTTTCCTAGCGTCGTGTTTGGTGTAAAATAAAATTCCAGAAATATATTTGCAACTTATACATTCTGTACTATTTTTAAAATTCGTAGAACTGAATGCAGGTTTAGAACATAAAACGGAATGAATTTTTTAAGAGGATTTTTGATACCTAAATCGATGTGGAGGGTTGAGTTATTTCCCATTTATACCCCCCAAAAAATAAAAATTATTTTTTCCTACCCACAAATTTAATTAAAATCTTATAAACTATGAAGTTAACTTTTCAATAGTGACTTAAATGTTAAAATAGGTTGTGATAATGTTATATTAAAGATATCAACTATTTTTAGCTTATTAATCTTTACAACAAAAAATAATAATAAAAAAATTAGACTGAATAAAGCATGACTCACTTCATAGTTTCATGACATTAATATCACCACTCTACTGAGGTTGTTGTATAGTAAAGAGTTGGTTAATCCTAGTGAAGTTAAATTAAACCTGCCTTTTTCTGTGCTAATCCAAGGTCAAATAAATAAGGCGTTCATTTTACAAAGTAAGTGACAGTGTGGGAAGTGTCTGAGACGACAACGCTTCGTCCATTTTAGCTTTTGGCTTTTAGTTACAAACTCCGGTCAGTGACACCTGTTTTGTCTGACACGTGCCACGGAAAATGAGAGGTAAAATAAAATATAATTTAGTAAAAGCTTTTTCTGAAACAAATTTGCTATTTTTAAGGTTACAATTTCACATAAAATTAAATTAGTGGCTTGCAATTTGCATTCAAAAATATAATGAGTTTTTAGTTTTCACATTAGTGGCATTCATTATGTTAGTTTTTGATGTTTTTGTGGTTTTTGAAAATAGTTTTTGATACACAAATGTGAAGAAAAACGATTTTCCAAAAATTACAAAAATTTTAAAAACCATAATATTTAATAATGGTATAATAAGTAATAAATTTATTACTGATAATTTTATAAATTACTTGTATTTAACACGAACTTATTTCATGTGGAATTATCAGTCGTTTCTTTTGCTATCAGCAGGAAATAATGAATGTTATTTGTGATAAAGGATTATAATTTATGATTACAGCTATTTTTTTTCCTTAAGTTTTTAAACAATTTTGTGAAGTTAAAGAAGAAAATTTTAAATATATTTACGTGTGTATATTTTTTAATTGTGGGAAATGTGATGTATGATTTGTCATTCGAAAAGGAAACGCTGCAGTTGAGGTCTTTGCCGTTTGTACTCTCGGGGATTGGCATCTTGGCATGCGAATCACATAGATGGGGGTGGGAAAAGCGCAGCCATGTTAGTTTTGAAGCGGTATTCCGTGAATCCTGATCAGTTGGGTGGGTGGGTGGTATTCACTGACCGGATGCGGGAGGCTGTAAGCAGCGCAGGGCAGCGCAACGGGTAGCCAGTCGTTCGGTCGAGGGTAATGTAGAAATGCTCTTCGTCATGCTGTTTTATCGATAGCATATAAACAGATTATATCTAGAAAAGATAAGAGTGATTATTAACCAAGTGTAGTGTTAGGATTTTTTAATTGGAAATTAAAATTAAGAATACTGTAAAATGTAGAGTTAGAAGTAAATTGTAATTTTTTCGACGATAATTTAATAATCTAATCTTGGATTTTTACGTTAGGTTTTAAAAATACAAACAAAATACTCGAATTAAATGTGAAAAGATAAATGGTAATTTTCAGATTTTATCGTTACGATTGCAACTTTTCTTGCCAATATGTGACCCAGAGAAAATTTTTATGACGTTACAAAAATGGAAACGTTTAAAATTAAAATAACGTTAATTTTTTCGATTTCTGAGGGTCGTTTTATTTTCGATTAATTCAAACATCTTATTACGTATTCTTGAAAGTCTCGTCAATGGTTTCAAATAGCCAGTAAAAATACCAGTAATGGCCTATCTCCACAAGCAATAAAGATTAAAATGCTACCAATTACATGTTAACAGTAATTGTGATTTTAGTTGCTACATTTTAATGTGTCATTTACTCATTTCGCATAAAAATTGTTTCACGGTGTTCCATAATTCCAAGAGTGCACCAGGAAATAAGTTCTGAATAATTTATTCCTGAAATTTATTATTCTGATCTTTGTTTACGGTAATGATTTCACGGAATGAAATTATCAAAGGTATTCTGTAAAAAAAAAAAATCGTTGACACTTTTTTTTTGACTAGATTCTAATTTTATTTGATTTTATATGATATTTATAATTTCATGAAAAAATGATACATTAAAATTTTGGTATAAATTTTATGCAGTAGTCAGTATTGGCCTGCAGTTTGCATTAGTTAATTTCTGCTGCTTAGTGGACTTGAGAATGAAATGGAGTTGAAGTAAAATATTTACATTTTGCTACAGACTCTTTAAACGTCAATAAAGATAATTAAAGATACTTAGTTACCTTACTTGTTGACAACTTTTAACCCAAAATATCACTTTAATCAAGGTGATTGACTATTATCTCGTCTCCTTATCTCGCTTCTCTCGATTTCGAATGATAATGTAATAAGTTGATAAAGTGTTCAGCTTTTCTAGCTGCAGGCTCTATCACAAGATCAAAATTGAATACCCAGATTGCAAATCTTCAAAATTTGCATGATTTAGAATCACGAATCCGCAAACATTTTGCAAATGCTTTAAATTCTTGCAAAATTTAAAGTTTTAAAGCACCGAAATAATCAGCACTGGTTTTCTATGTGCAACATGCTACAATGGAGGCCCAGGTGGGAGTTCTCATTTGCTTCTTGATTAAAGTTAATAATCTGCATGCAAATGAATAATTTTTTCTTGCATTTTGCATAAATGTATAAATTCAATTTAAAAACTCATAACTTTTTTTTCAAACGGTTTGAACAGATGTTTTTAATGATGTACATGAGCGAGTAATTTTTTAAAACCCCACAACCACAATTAAAAAAAGAAAAAGAAATACATAAACTCATACTCACAAATGTTCTGTTGCTTTGGCGATACAACTTACAAACCCAGCGAGGGAATTGTGAGCACCACCCTTTACCCCCTTCGTCCAGGGCACAAACCTGATTCGCAGTTGAATTTTGTCACATTTGAAATATTGAAAGGTATTTTCTTCTGGTCAAGTTTTGTATGAGACTCGAATGAGTGGACGCTCAAGGAAGCGTGCAGTCGGGATCAAACTAACACCAAAACAGGTTGCTATGGTGCAGCCACTGGCGCAGACAACATCTTCGTCTGTCGAGTTTTTACACCCACTCAGTCTGCTATGCTGCCCACCAGACTACAAACATGTTGCAGACCATTTTTTGTTCCGATGCATTTGATTCGACATACACATTTCAAAACATACCCATCATTACGTTTGGTTATTTTAAATATTTTCAATTTTTACAGATTTTTTTTATTTTTTATATTAGTGTATTTTTGTTAAATTATTTACACGTTATGTAATTATGACAACAAATTATCTTTAATTACAACTGAATTTTACAGTTATAAGACGATTGTTGGTTTTAAGGTCTCATTAACGCTCGAGCCATAATCTTTCAGAACACTGAAAGGCTTCTAATTTACTTGTTAATTTAGCCAAGCATCATAAAGTACTAATTTTTATAATGGGAAACGCTTCTGACTTAAAATGGGACGCATAAACGTAAATGATAGTTCCGTGTGGAAGGAGTTGAATTGTGTTTCGCCGGTTTTAAGGTGAAAATTTCCGTTTATGAGTATTATAGTTGGTTGCGTATGATGAAGAAAAGGTGTACGTGCAGTAGAATGCGATCGCGGTCTTAAAACCATAATCAGACGAAACTGATCCCGTCCAGACTGAGAACTTTGACCTTTAATACATGCGTGCCGTTGTGCATTAGATGACATCAACTTTTTACAATTTAAATTCCAAAACCTTCCCAATGACTTGTGATACGTTAAATTTAAAAAATAAAGAAATAAAATAACTAAATATAGTTAAATTATTTGTTTGTTTTTTAAAATGAATTTCTATTGTCATCAATAGAAATTTAAAAAAAAGAAAAAAAAAAAAGTGAATAGATATATTTCAGCATAATATGCATGCATTTTGATTTTGCGATAATGCAAAGTGAGAATAAAGTGGAAATAAATGTGAAAAATGTACGATACAACCTCAAGTATGATCCAAATAGTCAATACTCATCTCCGCTTGTCACACACAGACACACACAACCTCCGATTCAGACTGGCGTCTTGAAGGCATGCAGTGATTGGTGGGTACGGGATGTTTTAGTGCCCACTCATGGGGGAGAGGAGGGTGGCCGAGGTGACGACAGTGGACGGTGTGCATAGGTCAAGGAGGGGTCCACAGACGGTTTCTTTGAAGAGTCAATTTTTCCTAAGGTTTCGTCCCTTTGCTGGTGGACTCGGGGCAACAGACATCTGATTAAGGTAAAACGCTATTTTTCTTACGGGTAACTACAATCGACTGAATATTGGATCGTGGATCTTGTTGTCACAAGTTTAACTACTTTTTTCCTTCACCCCTTTTCTTGTTTGTTATCGTTATTATGTTTACTGAAAACATTTTTTTGTTGTGTTTTATGTTATATTTAACTGGTCCGAAGTTAACGTGAGGTTTTTAGGTTAAATTTTTATATTTTACTAATGATTAATGGTTGTAGTTATCAAGTTTTTTTTTTCTTTGAACATAACTGACGGGTTTTTCTGCAATTTGAAAGCAGTTTTAGCTTGAGAAACAAACAATCAGTAATTTTTTAAAAGGTATTTTTACAGACCATATGGAAGAGAAAATAATTATTTTATTAGTTTCTAATTTCTTTAAATTATTTTTTACTTAAGATTTTACAATACGTATTTTATTTGTGAATTTTTTGTTTGTGAAAAAAAGAACTAGAAGAAGGCTAAAGGCACCAATTTGGTGGAGGAAATCGGGTTTCTTAATTAAGAAGAGGGGTGGATTGTAAGGGGTTTCTCAGTTGCGCCTCAGATTGGTGGAATAGCAAAGCTGTCAACCAATGGGCTGTGCGCTCTATCGCAACATGAAAGAGACAGCAGATCTACTTGTGAATACAGTGGCGGTCAAAACCTTCTCCTCATCCATCAGGTAAATTGTGACGATTCGTATTAAACGTCGATGCATTTTGGGTTAATGTTTCGTGTGAATGGGTTTTGATCTAATGGATAATATCACGTAGTACTAGTATTGCATGGCATTAATGGATGATTTGCTCGTGATGTGCATGTGTTGGTGTGAGGGATTGGTATCCATTTCTTTGTATTGGTTTTAAAAAAACATTTTTTTAAATTACTTTTTGTCAATTTTTATATTTTTTTATGCAAAAAAAAAAAAAATTCTTTTAAAAAAATTGGAAATTAAAGTGGAAATGTGAGCAATTTAAATCAGACCATTCATTTATCTAAAGACGACGAAATGGTTTTTCTTATGCAATGTTTCCTCCATTTTTCTTTCATCTTTAAAGTAATAAAATATTAAGATGTATGGTGAATATATTATTCTAGTGTACTTCTTCGTAAATTACATTACATAATTCAAGTTTTAGAGTGGTTATTTTTAGTTTGTCTGTATATCAATCATACGCCGCAAAAAGTGATGGCTTTTCAAAAGTTTGTACTATTTTAACATACCGGTTTTAATGTGATAAGCAATTTGAATTCATGGGCTTATGATGCTCAAAAGTGTCTCAAAATAAGAACGGCATTATTTAATACTTTTAAAAAATGTAAGTGTCGTAGGTCTTTATCTTTTTAACATCAATCGGTTTATAACAACGATATTTTGTAATACTTACGAGAATCAGTTTGTAGTGTTAGTTAATTCATCACTATAGGTTTTTTTAAAGTTTTGTGAACGTCTTAAAACTCGTAAAACATGATTTTTTTAACGCACAAAATGATAGACTTTAAAGATTGCATTGTACATATTTTGTGAATGATGTAACAATTTAAAATTTATTTATATTGAGATTGGTAAATTGGAAAAAAAAATCATTCAAGGGGTAAAAACTAGTGAGAGATGAAAAAATTTTGCTAGTATCACATTTACGTTATAAAGAACGCGATACGGTTTTTTATATTTATTTTTGTTTAAATAGTAAAATAATTCTTTAAAATATTTTTAGAAAAATATAAAAACGAATTGGCAAAATCTATTTCTTCAAATTGATTTGTAAAAGTAAGAAGTAGGTAACAAAAAATCATGTCTGGAATAAAATGGACTGAAAGGCATTCAGGCAGAAAGATGTCCAGACTGGGTCTGCCAGTCTAACGTTACGGCGACGACCACAATGACCTCTCTGAAGGTGCTATATGGAAAGCAGACAGCACAAAGGGGTTGTGTCCAGTGGGAAATTGTATTTGTGCCTGTCCAGTAATGCAGTCCATTAAATTGAGTGTGGCAGCAATGAAAATTCAAAGTGAAGCAGTGGACGTCTTAAAACTCGGCTCTGCAAGTGGGATATGTTTAATGAGTTGAGGCGGATTAACGCACCCACATTAAGGCAAGAAAGGGAGTAAAATGCTGTTAATTATTAGTCCAATTTCTCCAAATTTGCCCGAGTTTATTCTCGTGTTCTCCGCATGTGGTTCTTGAGCCCGAGATTAAGTTTGGTGCTTGTCCCTGGTCATCATTTTGCCACTTTTCTGGTTCCTTGACCTTTTCCCCCTTGTCCAGCTGGAGACTGGCTTAATCCCATCAGTCCCCGGTGCTTCCCAGGCTTCTCGGTGTTGAAGGCGGGTATCGTGGCCAGCATACCAAGTCCACTTTACTTGCGCCCCAATATATTGCTGGTCAATGGCGAGGCAAGTTTTTCCCCCCCACGCGTTAAAATCCCTGTCCACATGCTTAGCGTGGCCTGGACGAGGTAGGAGTTGAAGCCGGGAAAATCAAGCTCGGCTGCAACCACAAAAGATGGCCTATCAAGAGCCTCATTTGCATCACAAGTGATGTCAGGAAGAGAAGAAGGCCCTGGCTGCATCTCAAGCCAGCACACGTTCTAGAAAGGTTAACAGTGAGAAAAGGATGAAAGCCAGCTCTTGCCATCATTGCTCAGTCATCGTATGAGTTATGAGACCCAATGGTATTTGTGTGGTCAAAGCCCAGGAAACGTTCCCATAGCCCATTAAGTAAGAACGCTATTCCTGGAATTGTATGAAAGGAGAAGAGAGGGGAAGACATAACATTTAAATTGCACACCTCAAAACCTCACATTTTATTCCTCCTGGTTATGAAATTTACCCAAAAATTATTACTGTAATTAAAAACTACTAATTACTTTATTACATAAATCAAATAACTTTTTTTTTTAATTATCAGTGGTTATCAGTTTCAAAAAATTCCTGAATAATTTATATCAAGACTAACCTAAATTGCAAGTACTGATAATGATAATTTTAATATCTATAATCATTATTTTTTTTATTTTTTTATTTTTTTATTTTTTTTTTGTCTAGAATTTTTTGTAAGAATTTTTTATTTTCGGTTAGAATTCGCAAGTGGCCTTCAGTCCCAGCACAGAGCGAGCGTCACTCCATGATTGGTCAATAGCAACCAATGGGCGTTGTCTCGTTGTACTTTCCCCGAATGTATTTTCATTTGACGCTAGGAGCCAAGTGTTGCCGACATGACACGTGTAAAAAAAACAGCCGCCTGGTTAGTAAACGTTGATTGCCAGCGTTTGTGCTCGCCAGACGCGTTTTGTGCATGAAATGACGCATAAAGCGACATACTAGTGTCGCTAGAGGAGCCAGTTTTTACCCTGCACTCGCCGCCTGTTCGTGAGGCAAGTGGTTCTGACGTGTGCGCATCTTAACACACAGTGTGCAGAGTAAGGTGCAAGATGAGCTCGAGTTTCGCTCGTGACATGCTGCGAGTGTTTTTTAGGTCGACATTGCGCGTGTTGGTTTTGTGTTTTAGTTTGGGTCCAAATCCGATGCTTCACTGCTATGCACTGTTAGTACTAGGATGACTTCTCGTTTCCTACTTATGTGCCAACGGATTTGAATTTATATGCATGACACAGTGTGCATCAAGTTAGCATTTCAAGTGGCATACTGATGAGATATTAAGAGTAAAAGACGTTATACTCACGAGACAGATGCTTGGTTAACTGTGTATAAATATCCACGAGGATAAATGTATCGATTACATTTTTTTTTTTAAATTTATTTATTTGTTTGTGTAAATAGAAAAAAAATATGTAAAAAAGGGAGCTTGTGTAGCTATTTTTGTCGAAATACTGGAAAATGAAGGTTTAGTTGGAATAAGAACCAGGATATGGTTTTGTTATGTAATTGTGGATTTGAAGATATTTTTTTATAATTAAAAAAATACTGTTCCTAAAGGGCTCAGACTGTGGGCCAGTCCAAAAGGCCAACTAGGGGCTAGGAAGGTAACCCTTTGTGCTCTAGGAAGTTACAACTGTAGCTTTTATTTAATCGTGAAATATTTATTTGAAAAGATCTGTTTTTTTTTTTTTTTGTTGTTTTTTTTTTAACATGAATCAACAAATTGGCTTTTTAAATTTTATTTGGAAAATTGTCTCTTTATTTTAATTTGAAAGAACCGAAAGTGATTTGTTAATTGTTATTAAGTATGATGCATTTTTGATGTTTATCTTTTGATAAGTGTTCTGATTTATTTAGTCAACATTTTTTTTGTTACGAAATTTATAGGTGGAAGTGGTTCCGTGCGATTCGACTGGCAAGGAATACACGGAGCAAGATGACAAGTTCATCGACGAACCGAAGGAGTTGGAAGGCCAAAATGTCTATTTCGTCGTCAAGTTGATCAGTGCTCGTGGCCTTCCCAACCGATACAGTGTGAGTAAATATTTTTCCTAATTCCTTCCTGTTTCGTAAAAAACTGTGACGCATTTCGATTTCAGGACATTTATTGCCGTTATAACATTTTCGATGCGGAAGACGAGGACGTTAGAACCGACACTGTTTTTGATTCGACGCCAAACCCGAATTTTAATCATAACAAAATGTTTTCTTTCAAACCTGCTACTAAAGAGGTGAATCATTAAGCGATGCTTTGTAAACTTAATTTTATTCAGCTCGAGGCTTAAGACCAATTTGCGACTTGAGTCGCCCGACATTTGCCATGCAGGTGTTCAAGTTATAAAAAAATATATTTAAAAAAAAATACAAGAGCAAGAAAAAAGGGTTTAGTCACACAAAGGATGGTGTTAGAGGTTGTGAGGGGTTCGAGAGGGTAAATCTTTGTGCAACAGAAGGTGATTCCCTATGGGTTACAGAACAGGGTTTTGTTGAATGACATGGCACACTCCTGGGTGGGATGCAGGTTAAGGTAGGGGAAAATGGTGTAAGAAAAAGAAGGGAAGGAAATAACGGCACCTTTAATGGGGGGGTATTAGAGATGGCTTTCATAGAAAGCGCCCAGCACGCGCTCGTAAACGGGGCGAGAAAAAAAATGGCACACGGAGAGTCGCGTGGGTTGAATGGTAGTTGGATGTGTGGGGGGGAATGAATGAAAATTTTAGTTGGTAAATTTAGATTAATTTCTTCAGGTAATTCAACAGTTACACGATGGTTGGTTTGTGGTTCAAGTTTGGGGAAAACAGCAAAATCGCAAGTCAGCCGCCTTATTTGCCAAAGGTAAAACCACGAAACAAATGCTCACCGTCGACCATGATATCATTTCACGAAGTGCACTCGGTGGTGCGAATAGAAGAACCAGTGTAAGTAAATTCCTTATCTTTAAATTTTTTTCTAATTAAAGATTACATGATTTTTCGAGAGTTAAAGCTCGCAACAAATTTTAAAAAGATTTTTTTTTTTTTTTAAATTTAGTTATTTTATTTGTTTATTTTTCGTTGTTGTTGTTGTTTGTTTTTAAATTTCACAAAATTTGAATTTGAACTATCAATTTTGCTTTGCTCGAGCAAAAATGCGATTTGGAAATTAATTTTACCTTATAAAAATGATAAGTTTGTAATTACTATTGTTAGTTTGGGTCTAATTTTTCAATTAAAAAAAAAGCTTGCAGATCCCGATAAACAGAGCGTTGTAGTCGAATTGCTGTTGATGAAGAAACAACAAGCACGATTGCACCAGAAAGTGGTGAGTTTTGATAAATTTAATTTTTAATGGATGCATTGATTTTGGAATTAATGTAAAACTATAATTATTTAATTCCAGGAAGCGGTACGCCGATTCATTGATATGGCAGAAATGATGAATCGAAGAAGAGTTCCTACGGCCATGTTAAAAGACGTATTTAATGCTTCCAGCGTCGAAAGTGCGGAGCGAGTGATGGCCATGTTAGAAGGTAAATAAACTCGGTATGTATTTGATTTGCTTTCAATACACTTAAAAGTTGCTATTGGCATTTAAAATTCTGCACAAACATCGAATCCTCACTAAGCTTTTGTTGTTAAAGTTTAATTAAGAGAGCTGATAAATGTTTTTTTTTTTTTTTGTCTCTTCTAAATTGCCTGTGTACACAGATTTATCTGATGATGAGAACAGTGATGGTGAGGATGAGTGGATGTATGAGAAAAGACAAAACAAAGCCACGTCCTCCATGTGTCTACTTGTATAAGAAATTGTGTTCCTCGATTTTATATCAAACTGTGCAGATTCGAAATGCCTAACTAGTTGGAGTGGTTCGTAATTGATGGTTTATTTTCGGACATTGAGGAGTTTGAAGTGCGGAATGAATTGCGAACGTTCATTCAGTAATTTTATGGATATACTGAATGTTTGTTATTAATTTTTAAGCGAATTGTAGTAATAATGTAGAATTTGTTGTGAGCTATTTATGATCAACGACGTGGTTCGCTTTCGTAACACGGTTACTTAATGCGAAAGCGTAACTTTTCTGAAGTAATGAACTTTAAAAAAAAAAATAATGATAATAATTAACGTTACTTGTATATTTTTATGCGAAATTTTGCGGTTTTGTATTTAAGTAATTTTGTTACTTAAAAGACTTAAGACGCATGTCTCATTTTTGTTCATGTAGTTTTTATGATGTAAACATCAACAACCGTAACACTATCATGTGTGAATGAAAGGTTTTATTTTAGTCAAATTTAAAAAAAATAATAGTTTTAAGCGCCTGAAAGAGTCGAATCACAATTTGTAATGAATAATACTCTTCACGAATACTGACAATGAGCGAGAGAAAGAACGATTAAATTAGAAATGGATCTCAACATCGTACATTTTCCACGTTGGATCATTTATTATGATTTGAAATTAGTTTAACGACTTTGCGATTTGTTTGCTTATTATCGGTCTTAGCATAGAATTAATAATGGTAAAGGAGAGGCAGATTTGGAGTCACATTCATGTGAAAGGGTTATTTTAAAAATACATATGTCATGTACATAGTCATAGTTTATTAATTTAGTACCATATCTTTTTGAGTATAACTTTAACATTTTCTTCGTATGTAAGTAACACTAAAAACACGGCTTGTAGTTAATTTGTAGTGAATTTGTGGGTTTCCTGTTATGAACGTGGGTGGCTTCGAATTCAAACATTCAAATTTAATTTGTTCTGTGAAAAACGAAATGACAGGTCTGCATTTCGTCTATTGCGGGTGATTGGTAGATTAGATAGGAGAGTAGAAAAAAACAGGGGAAAATGAAATGATGGCCGATCGAGAGCACAATGCGAAAATGCGGGGATATATTTTAGAGCGGGCTGTAGTCAAAGAAAAGGAGTAATTTGCGCTTTTTTTTTTTGCTGATTGTTTGTGCAAAATTACTGTTTCTTGACAAATGAAAACAGTCGGCATTTCATGTGGGTAATTAACCGATTTTTTTTTTTTACGGGAATGAAAGGTTTTGCGGGAATCTGTTTCGTTTGGCGTGTTAAAATTTTAATTTGTTATTGAAATTTTGCTTTTAAATTCAGACGATCGGAACTGATGTGATGAAAAGATTCATACATTCCAAAAACCAGGTTTTTTTTTGGTTTTTTTTTTTTCAGTATTTTAACATATAATAAAACTAGGCCTTATTTGAATTTTCACTCAAAATTTTTTGTTCCTCAAATAGCATTTTTGCACAGTCAGTTTTTTCGAAACAGCATTATTTTGATTTAAATATTTAACAAGGATGCCATAAACAAATAAAATACAGTATTTATTTGTGTGCAACATAAAATACTTTTTGAATCTGTTTATTTAAAAATTCTCTTAGGGCAAATTACTAAAAATCACAATATGCTTTTAATCAAACGCCACAAAAGTATAAGTTTTCAATTAACTGACTAAATGGAAAGATCTAATAAAATTCATATTTATAAATATGTAAGTCTTTTACTCAAAAAGGGAAAACAAACAGCTGTAAATTATTTCAATTGCCACTCTTCTCGAGTTTGTGAATTACGAGTTTACTTTAAAGCTTTACTTTTATTTCTCGCTGCGAATAATAAATCTTCAGAGTTTCATTTTAAATTAATATTCTGGTGTGAGAAATTTAACCCGTTACAGTTTGAGTGACTCGAACAGAAAGTAATTCGAGTTAACCATAAAATTTGTATTAAAACTAGGCAGATCAATGTGAAATTCGATCATTTCAATATTAATTCGAGGGCAATTGCAAATAAATGATATTAACTACGTTATAATGTGGCTATATAAAAGCAAATTGCGAACTAATGCCCGCAGAATTACTCGATAACCGCGAGGTATTTTTTAGAGTTTTTTTCATTAAAACCATCAGAGTTGCAGCAATTAGTGAATTTTCCAAAATTTCAAAAATGAATGTTTGAACACCCACGTTAGTCCTTTGTACATTTTAAACTCCATCGCTTGCGGCTTTATACAGCACCTCAAAAATTTAATAAAAACTTTAAAAAATTATTTTGTAATAATAGGATTTCGATTGGTTTTTATGATTATACGTACCGGTATAGTATATGTAGAATGATTAATATTATTGCATTTATTTATACATTTCTTTATTAAAACCTCTTAATTTTAAAATAATTTTTTGGAAAACATTATAAAAATGCAAGCCAGCTTTCTCTAGCCAACAAACCTATTCTTGTGTGATGTTAAATAACATCTTGAATCCATCCAGCCATACAAAATACATTTTAAAAAATTCAAGGAGAGGCCGGAAAACATCTTTTAACATACATTAACAATAGCAAATCGCATTTTTTTTATTCATATCAGCACCCGAATCATGTCTAGATTTAATATATGATTAAGAAATAGTTAAATACAAGTCTTAAAAACTGAGGTGGGCTTCTACCGAGCCCTGACAAGCTTATCAAAGCTATGGCTGTGATAGCTGGCCACTCCTCTCACATTTTTAGAGGGGTGACAGCCTAAAAGTATTTCATGTACAAATCTCGCCCTGGCTCCTATTTGCCCTATAAATTCCGTAGGATCTGCTGAATAAATTTACAGTTTCACTGCACTCATATTTATGCATGCCTTTCGTTTTAATTTTAAATGTAAACGTATATATTTTACTTTTCTATGTAGACGTTAAATTTCAGTTTAGTAATTTTAAAATGTAATTTTAAAATGTAAAAGAGTAATGATCTAATGGAATAATGTCAAAGGGTCCGACATTTGTAAAATATAAAAAAATGAAAGAAAAAATCATCTAAAATCTGTTAACCGCACAAATCCCATAGAATCTCAAGAGTAAATCTAACTACATATCTCATCGATGACTTTTGGTGAGTTTTGTAGAAATTTTTGGGATTTTTATCATGACCCTTCGAATAATGTACGATGTTGGAAAAGTTCTTGTTTAGCATTTTCAGGTAAAATGACGTCAGTTTTTATGAAATGAACAGAAAAAATATCACAATTAATGGATTCCTTTTCTCGCTTACTTTTAATTATGTTTTAAAATATAAAAAAATTAATTTACTTAGTTGTTATGATGCCTGATTTACAAGCTGGTGATGTTGGTGTTGACGAGAGTTATCTTTATACCGTAATTTTTCAATTTTTCACGCAACCATCCGTAACCGCGAACATAGCAATAAAAAGAAAATTAAGGAAAATGATGTGAACGTATGTTTCCTACATTCGTCATTAGTTTTAATCATTTCACCATCAACAGTGCCTTTGTTTATCAGGCTTAATACTCGGAATAAATTGGCACAACCAGTACAAATTCACACGTGTTCAGTGTTGTAAATATAAGACAGACTTGTGATTAGTGATTATTACATGAGACAGATAATAAATTGTGTAGTCTTTGCATTTGTTTTCTTTTATTCTTGAAAATATTTTCAGAACACGCAATAAAAATCACACAAATATTTCCAAGCTAAAATTCTTTTATTTATCATAGGATTTCAAAAAAAAATTATTTTTTTCCGTGTTTTTATTTTTTAGTATCAATATTTTCAAAGGAAGGAATGTTGTAGTGTTTGTGTTCTATATTTACAAACTAATTTCATTTTTTGGCTATCACATGAGTAACGCATTGTAATTTTTATATACATATAATAACTATTTGGCAACAACATAGTGTATTAAATCAACAATGTTCGGTTTGTATTGCTTTAGGCCTCCAGTGGTAATTAGACTCGAAAAAATTTTTGTAATTCATCCTGAGATTCTAATATTATGATGTAATTATGCTAACAAACGGAAGGACCAACTTTGCATGCACTCATCACCACTAGAAATAATAACATAATAAAATATATACCTCCTGCAACTTATATTCCACACATTTGCATTGTTTTAATTTATCTAACCAAACAGCTAAAAATAATAACCTACATTAAAAATGAAAATTAATTTTCCTTTATTGGCTCTCTTGCATAGTGAAAGTGATGTTGCATTAAAGAAAGATAGCAAAAAGCCTAACGAACATTTTTATGATTGTCCGAATTGTTTCTTTTTTTTATAAGAAAATAAAAGAAAAATAAAACAGGTCAAAAAAAATTATATTCACTTTCAACATCTAACATGGCTAGGATTAATTATCATCTTTTTCGATTACAATCTCAAAAACATTTTATATTCTAGAAAACAATTGTAAAATTTACAGAGTAAAATAAGTTGAAAACAATTTTTTAATTTTGCAAATAGAAAACATTTCTTTGATTACATTGCTAGTGATTTACAAAACGTTAGGAAACCTTTATTTTAAATTTGTTAGTTTTCTAAGTTAACATTTTGAGGTATTTTAGGCATCGCACGAAAAATAAATGAATGCACCTTTTTCATCTAGAGTATCGTCGCTGATTGTCAAATTAAAACAGGAAAATATCTCAAAAACCTGCATTTCTAGTCAAATTCAAAGATTTACAACAATAACAAAAAAAAAAAATTAAAAAAAAAATTCCCAAATTATAAACATTCTTCGACTAGACAACGGATACAATGTAGCAGTGCGTAAGAAGAGGCACGGCAAAGTTTAAGGTGATAGAAAAACTTTAACAGTAATCGAGCACACTTTGATTTCACAATGACTGGAAGATGCGTCGTTGGTGGTTGCTTGGAATGACTTGAAACCTCTAATTATGTTGTTGGGAAGTGGCTGCACTTGAATATCTTCTAGGAAATTCCTAGACACAGACACCATAACAATTAGTCGAATTACACAATGTATTTAATTAAAGTCAATTTACCTACCAAACTCAAATAAAACCCAGCGTAATTTTAGAATCGCTCGTCATGGTAATTGGATTCGAAAGGCCTTGAATTTGCAAGATAATTTTCAAGTAAGTTACAAAATAAATAAATAAATAGTTAATTTATAGGTAAATTACCTTTGCCTTAATCTCTTCTTTTTGTTGCACTGTAATAAAACAAAAAATAACTAAATAAATAAATAAATAAATAAACACAAGTTAAAGTTGAATATTATACCTTGGTGAATGTCCATGTGATCATTCAGATCCACAGCTGAGCAAAATATTTTATTACAGTAGCAGCAAGCGTATTGAACGCCATTTTGAATATCCGTCGATTGCGTGTTGTTTTTTAACGACTTGTCCTTTTTATCTAGCCTGCAAAAAAAGAAGGGGAAAAAACACAATAAGAAATTTTTGAATGACAAAAACTCGTTTGTTTACATTGTGGCAAATTTAACACAAGGTCATTGAGGCCCACGCCTAGGGCGAATGACTTTGGAAGTTAAACTTCCCACAAAACTTAAAAAATTCGCCCATATTTTGTCAAAGTTTACAAATCAAATCCCCCATTAGTAAATTATTACAAACCTTAAAGTATAATTAGCGAAAAACGATGGCGACGATCCTCTAGCGCGAGTTCGAGTCGTCGGCGGACTTAATCCCCTCTCCTTCGCCAGCAGAGATGCCACGGTCATTTTAGTCTGCCAACGAGCATCTCTAACGACCTTCACTTTCTTCTCTTCGTTCTCATTTAAACCCTTGTGCTGCCCGTTTAACGTGTTCGCTTTCACGTTATCGCCCACGTTTTCTCGCGATGCAACCTCAAAACCACTCGTATTTTTATCGGGGGAAATAGTGAACGAAACGAGTTTTTGAGGTCGCTGCTTTCTCCTGTTACCGAGCAAAGACCTCTTCGGATCTCGCAATATTTCTTGTCCGTTTTGATGACACGCAGAGATTCGCTCCCAATACTCCCTCTCAGCAGTTTGATTGATCGCGGAATCCTCCATAACTTCGGTAGGAATGACAACCGTCACATTTTCGTTCGGCGGTTCTTGATGGCGTTTTGAGGTATCCATGTTTTGATTAATATCTACCGCAGACGGCTCCGCGTAGCCGTTGCTCAGTTGCTTCGACTTTAAAGGCACCTTTTCTTCAAGAGTAGTTGCGAGATCGTTATCGTCCTCGTTCTCATCCGCCTCTAACGAAGCTAGTTGCAATTTGGAGTAATTTTTTTTCAGCAGAGAATTTCTCCCACAATTCAACACACGATTCCCACCTCGACCTCTGCCCGACCCGGACCCGGACCCGGACCCTCCCTCTGTTTTGCATCTGTTCCTTCGCAACAAATGCTGTAAACTGCCGTCGGAATGGAACCTTATGATGTGGTGTCGCAGGTTTCGTGGCTCGCTGAACCCCCGGCCGCAATCTTTGCAATAACAAGGCTTAATTCCCGTATGCATTCTTTCGTGACGTTGCAACGAAAAGGGCCGGTCGAAGTATTTGCCGCAATAACTGCACGTGTAGCTCTGCTTGAACTTGGACTTGAAGTCGTACGAGTAAAGCACGTCGGTTTCCGTCGTGGGCAGCACGTTGGGGCCACCGAAAGAGTTGTATTGTGAAACGGGGTCGCTGGAGCTGATCATGGGCGGAGGCGGCGATTCGCTGCCGATCGACCCGTAGTTGTGCGCGGCGGTCGCGTGTGCAGTGACCGTTTGCTTCGTCTCGGACGAATCTCCAGATGAGTTTTGTTCCTGAGAATTGACCAAACCCTGGGGAAGCGAAATCAGCATGGAGCAATTATTGGGTTTTCCCTGAGGTGCGAACACTGCGAGCGCTTCAGTCTTGTGAGTCCTCGAGTGAAGCAGCCACTGAATGCGCAATTTGAATACTTCGCCGCACAGCATGCAACTGAATTGCTTCCTATTCCGCTTCATGTGAACGGTCAGATGGTTCTGCAACTTGCTCATCACCGAGAACACTTTGCCGCACATGTGACATTTGTACAAGAAAACCTTCTCCCCACTCACCGAGTTAATCCCCTCGAGTCGAGTGGCAATAACTTCTTCCGAGCGCAGATTTATCTTATACCGCGTGATCGTCAGCGGCTTCTCGTCGTCCATTCGGTCCGACGTGATGGCCAAGACGTTTGACGAAGCGTTTTCATCATTGTCGTCATCCGCCGCGAAATTATCCTCCGGCTCGGTGGGCACTGCGGGGATGAGCGCCGTAACGTCCGCGTTTAGTTTTTCCGAAGAAGGCACATGGTTTTCATCATCGTCGAACTCGGCCACCGCGGCTTCCTGCTTAATGAACCCCTTTTTAACCTCGCTTTCCCCATTAAGTCTTTTCGCCTCGTTAACGCTCCCGTCCGTGCCCGAATCGGACAACCCGGAACTCAACTCGTCTTCATCGGACGCACTGAAATCAGACCCCGTTTTTTTCCCTTTGGGATCCGCGAGTTCCTTTGTCGAGTCGTTCGATTTCTGATTATTATTATTATTATTATTATTATTATTGTTGTTGTTGTTGTTATTATTGTTATTATAATGAGCAATATCTGAGTGATTAATCCCCAGCATCATCTTCTGATACTTTTTTGTTTGTGCGAACTTGTCTTCGAGCGCCGGACTCAGCTCGATGACAGCGCCGTGCGACGCCCGCTGGTGGTAGTGAAGGCTGCGCTTAGCTTTGAATTTGCGCCCACACTGTCCGCAAGAAAAAGGCCGCTCTCCCGTGTGCTTCATCAGGTGGCGCTGCAGGTCACTTGGCTTGAAGCAGACTTTGCCACAGAATTTACACGTCCTTCTTGCGAGCGAGACCTGGTGGCGCAAATCGCTGTAACTACTCGCCGTCGGCAGCGTGATTCCCCCGAACATAGGTTTGTGCTCCAGGATCGATTGGCCGTTTTTCATGAATACGTCTACCGACAGCGAGCCGTTGTCCGAACTTTGCGAGTTATTGTCGTTGTTTTGCTCGTCCGCTTCGCTCGAATTCGACTCCGCTCTCGTTTCCTCCTTAACCCCATCCATCACGCCTTTCTTCGCCGCTCTCCTGGCGTCCGCCCTTCTGTTCCTGCCATTCGTCTCCCCGTCGCGAATCTTTTTGCTCGCAACACTGACCTCGTCCTCCCCGCCTTCGAGACCCAACTTCCGTTTATGGTTAGCGGTCAAAGTGACCATCAAATTCTCCGGCAAACTGTCGGTAGCTTTGTGATGAATCAACTCGTGCACCTGCAAACTCCATTGTCTCTTAAACGGTTTATTGCAAACGCTGCAGTGCATCACGTCCTCGTCGCCGGTTCCGTTCGCACCGATTCGAGACGAAGGAGAATTGGCCTGACTGGGCGATCGGCCGAGAGAACCGTCTCCACTTAGACGGCCCCGCCCTCGACCGCGACCTCTACCCCTGCCGCGGCCCCTGGACGATCTTCCAAGGCTGTTTCTGCTAATTTTGTGCTTTTGACTGACGACGAATTGAGCCAAACTCGAGTCGGACTGAGTTCCTGTTCTCGACCTTTCGACCGCATCCCGGTTCGATTCGTCATCGTCCAGGGGAATGAGTCGAGAAAAATCCTCGAGAACTGAGTGTTTGCTGTTGCTCGCCCCTATCGGCGAGCTGTTACTACTACTTGAGTGTGGGGGTGAGAGATGTGGCATTGTGTCGTCCTGGCACGTGACACTACCGTCGAGACCCTTCAGGTCACCGTTTTCTTGTTTTAAATTTCCCGCCGGCGATTCGTCTTCGTCATCTAAAAAAACATAATAAAAAATAAAAACATAACTTAAAAATTAATAACAAAATTAAAGCGTTTTGCTAAACACTAACATATAATTAACTCGTTTAAGACTCGGAATGCTCAAAGTGACAAGCAGCTAGATAAAACCGGAAACGCAGAGCTGGTTTTCCTTTCAACAAGTTCAACAAAAGGCAGAATGAAAATGGCGGATTTAAATAGTCACGTAATTTTTTTTTCAACCACGAGCATTGCGATGTAGCCAACGGGAATTAATAGCTAAACCCACGTATGAGCGACATTTAAAAAAAAAGCTTGCCTAACAACGCATTTTTTTCCCCTTATCAACGTTGGGTTGAGAAATAGAACTATAGGAGTTAACGGCACGTGCATGTCAGCAAAATGTCACAACCGGTGCCAAATTGGTTCGTGCAAACACAAAGTATGCGCACGCAAACTTGGCGTCCAACCTTGGCGCGCGTGCAACGATAGATTTCATTTCTCTCCACCTACATCTCATTACATTTCGGATAATTCAATCCACTAGAAATCCAATACACGCGTTCAAAAGTGAAACCTGCGAAAAATATTTTCAAAGCTAAACTCGTCAAGTGACATCCCATTACCGTCTCATAAGCGCGTTCATAAAACTGTAAACCCCATCCCTCTTTTCTTTTCTTTTATCCCCTCCTTACCCTCGAGCCAAAGTCAAGTCTATGGAGCAAGTGCAAGTGTACGCCCCATGATTTTCTAGGCGAGCATTTCCTGCACCGAGCCGGACACAGATAATTTAGGTCTCCCTCACCATGAAAAAACACTCATGGTGCGTAATGATTTAAGGCCAATACAATCAACTTCTATGCACAGAACTGTGCAGTCACTAAGGAGAAACCGGGGGATGGAGGGAGGGTTGTGCAGGCTTCCCTTATTAGCACGCGATTCTAGAATTCACTAACATACGTCAATAAATAGAGTATAATTCGCTGTAATTGACCTAAAAAATGTTTATGTTAGTGTATTATAATAGAAAGAATTTTTTTGTTGTTGTGGTTTCAAGTTGATGCGATTTGGTGGTTTGAGAAAAGAAATTAGTTGGTGGCCAAACTGGATTATAAAAGTGACCTTGAAGGATCTGCCAACACTTTCTCGCGAGATAAGATCAAAGATACTAAAGAGGTTTTTTCTTCTCCTTTTTTCTCTCTCTCCCAACTAATTTGTTGTGAATAGAGGATAATAAATTATGAATACATAAATACAGATTTATACCATTGTCATCTTATTAGATTAAGATAATGAAATGAGGTGTATAGAGGTGAAAAAAAACGAATAAGGGGGAGATGTTGGTGGTAGGGGAGCAGTGGTGGGTAGAAATTAGTTGTGGGAATCTTTTACCAGGAAAGCACTTCAGCCTGAGGCCAGGAAATAAGATAATCAATTAAAAGCAGTGTGTAGAATTTACATTTTTTCTATTGTGATTAAATTACAACAGACGCAAACCGCAAATAAACTCTGAAATTATATGGTTATAAACTTTGTAATTGTAATTTTTTTGCTCAAATAATAAACATTAGATATTTGATTACTGTTTGGTTCTAAATAAAAGTGATTAAAAATTGAGTACTTGTTATTTTGTGTGGATAAAACCCCTAACAAGCTAAATTTAAACACTGAAATTTCGCCACACTGGCGTGTGAATTGTGAGAATTCGCGCGTCGTTTTGGTTCATCACCCTACCTGCTAAGTACGTCCAAAGATGGGGAGGGTGGGGTCAACTTGTTGGGGCGTCTGCACTGGCTGCATCCTGGCAACGCCGGTCGCTGGGGTTCCCACGGTTCCCCACATTCTGTCACGAGCTTGTGCTCTGCTATTCTGTCAGTGAGGCCGAAACAACCCCGACCCGACTCGACTCCCGAGAGCCCGTTGGCCTCATTTTTCTGGGTGGGTGGGAGGGAGGAAAGTGTAGGGGGTGGAGGGACCACCAAATAAGACCTCAATAACAAGGCCAGACGTAAGGGGAGACAAGTTCAAGAGCAAATTTGGTGTTAAAAGGGGAGGAGAGAGAGAGAGAGAGAGAGAGAGAAAGTTTTTATACAAATATTTGTACCAGCTGAGTTTTGGGGTCTTGTTTTGATTCACGAAAGCGAAATTCCGATGGCAATCAATTGATTTTTCTCCATTTTCAACTGTGTGGAAGTAGTGGGCGGTTCGAGATCCGCTTAACATTTGAATTTTTAAATTCCCCTTAAATGGGTTTAAATTTCCAACTTTCGGTTGTATAATCTGTCAATTTCCCCGCCCAACTTGGTTTCACATGATGAATCACGGGTAAATTTCGCAAAAGTGAATTCTAAAGACGCACCCCTCGCGTGAGTAATCGACCGATCTTGCCCAAACACATGCTACAAACCATGTGCTATACATGGGAAATTCGATTTTGCGAGGCCTAAATGACATTTTAAGGATTTGGTCTCGCTGACTTTGACTGCGATGGCCACGACAATGGCCGGCGTGACTGCAAGGTTCTTTGATTGGCGAATGACTAGTGTCGGGCGACCGAGGCCCAACCCTGGCACGTCCTTGAACGCGCGCTGCGTGTCGTGCCTGCGAACGATGTGCAGGAACGCTGCGGGAACGCGTTGGGCGATTTATTAGAGACGATAGCCGCGGTCTCCGATCATTCGGAGAAACATAGAGCTAAATAAGGATAATTTGTTGTGTATAGGTTCATTATCGATTCGAGTCACGCAGCTGTGGAATTTGTCACCCGCATTATAACGTCACGCGCGCACGCGCACCAGTTGAGAAAAGAAAAAGTTCACGCCCCGCTGCGAAACCAACTCTTCCCACGGTCGCTTTTCGACGATCAGAACTTACTTGGAATATGCATTGGGTTGATTTGTTTACGTCTGGACATCGTTAGATGCTTACACCATCGTTTCTTGCCTGATACACTCGAAACTCGTTCAAATTTGTTGATGTAAACAGACTCGACACGACTCGCGAACTCACACTCCCACCTTTACACTGCATGGGATCTTGGGACAGGATGTACAAACGCGCACGCGCAATAATTTCACCACATACAACTTCCGGTATGCTCGTTCTCCGTCCCTGACAAACTACGAACCTTGACAACTAAACTGGGAATTATTCGACCGATTATGTATTTTTTTTATGCATTGATAATAAAAAATAAAAAGTCGACTTTTTTTTTCTTTAAATAAATGTTTGCTTTTCTTGATCTTGACCGCTTAATAAAAACGGATTACAAAACAGGGAAGTAACTTAATGAAATTAGATTTGTTTTTCTATATTACGCAATTCAAATATTAAATTTTAGTAAATTTTAAATTTTAGCGCAAATTCAAATGTTTGACATCAAATGCATTATGGGTAATTTATAGTTTGCAAATTAATTGATTTTTCAATAGAAAAATACTTTTTTTTTTTTTTATTATTGCTTCTTCGTCTGTAATGTAAAAGCGAGGTTTACTGAAATTACAGCCGCTAAAAATAAACAAAGATAAAGTTTGTTAGGAATCTCGTTTTTCAACGGAAGCCGAGACGACCACGCGGTGAG
>JAQFZP010000108.1:0-61564 GCA_034695745.1 Geophilus truncorum | reverse complement strand
AATCCCTAATATTTTTAATTTGCTTTTACTTTTTTATATTTTTATTATCCGTGGATTTCCACGGGTGTTTACTTGTTATTTATATTAAGATAGAGAAGAAATCTTTTTTTGAGTTTTATTTGTCATTTAATGGTATAGGTATAAATGTTTTCTGGTATAGTGAGTGATGCTAAACGAGATGACGCATCTCTTGCATCATGTTGTCATGGTGATAGAGGTGTGGTTTTGATTTATTGATCAAGGAAGTGATAGAAAGTTAGAAGCTTGCAGCTGTTTTGTAGTTGTAGATTAAAATTTTTATTTTGTAAGCTTTTGTTTCTGAATGTATTTTTGTTTTAAAAAAAAGTAAATAAATAAATACTGAACTCATTTATGAAGTGTATTTCCAATATACACTTTTGAAGTTTATTACTTATTATGTTTTATTCACATTTCGTCTCTATGAAGATTGTTATATTTTTGCTTATTTTATTTTCTACTTGTTTTGCACTTGTTACTAACAACATAAAAACAAAGTAAGAAACATTTTAAAGTTTATATTTTGAATATAAATTTTAATTTTTTGGAATAGAGATGAAAATGCAAATTTAAATGGCAGCATATTTGTAAATGGTTATAATATGGATGAAACATTTCCACCGAAAAATAATGAAAACGGTAACACAGGCTTATTTTTTATTTGTACAATGAATAATTGAATAGATTTTTATTTATAGAATATGAAACCATAACGGTTTACTTTAATCCCTTAACAATTTCTTCTTTATCTCCGAAAAATATGGTAAATTAAATACGGTATACAGTATAGTATACCATTTTAAATCATTTATTTTGTTAGGAATTTAGTTTGGATATGTTTGTTGGCTGTGCCTGGAGAGAACCTAGATTTAATTACACGTATTTGAATTCTTTAGTACGTGACAATTACTACAAGTTTCCAAATCACGTAATTTCGAAATTGTGGCTCCCTTCTCTGTATTTTGAAAATTGTAAAGGTTGCACAGATGTTTTGTTATTTGACAACGGTCATGTTTTTATGTTCTACAATCAGTTGGAAAACAAAACATATGTTTGGACAAAGTAAATAATGCGGTGTACATATGTTGAAAGTTTTAGCTATATATTTGTTTATTTCTCCATTTAGACGACTCATGACGTTTATATGTCGTTTTGATCTGCGTGATTATCCTTTCGATACTCAAATATGCAGTCTGAAGCTCCTTACCTGTGAAACCTGAGTTTCTTAAAATTTTATATACCTTATAATTTTTTTCTTTTTTTGCCAGATGGTCCTGAACACGAAGCATACGATTTTAAATTCTGGACGTATTTTAGTCACAAAGATGTGAATATTCCACATGAATTTAAATTAATGAAAATAATAACAAACAGTTGCGATTCAAGTTTATCTCGTAAGATAATAAAATTTTAGTTCAATTTTGCAAGTGTTTCAAAGTTTTACAAGAGTTACTGTATACACATAGCGTATGCAATATCTTGCCATTCTCTTGTCTTGGCATACTTGCAATTGACTGTAAAGTAATACAATTATTTAATCACAAATTTATTCTTGAAGCTATCCAAACCAAATGCTTTACATACAACTTTGTACTTCGAAGATCGAGTAATCGTTACGTCTGGGTCATTTATATACCCAGCACACTCGTAACAGTGACTTCTATGATGTCATTTTGGATTGATCCTGACATGGTGGCCCCACGTGTCACTCTGGGACTCACATCAATGCTCACATTGGTAACTCACTTTAATGCAGCATTGCGAGATTTGCCAGCCGAACCGACAGTAATGTCATTGGACATTTGGTCAAGCACTTGTGTGTTTTTCGTATTTGCTTCAATAATGGAGTTTACAGTTGTCGTTTATATCTATTACCATACCAATACGGCAATTTATAGGAATACAACGGAAGTAAAGACAAACTTAAGCAATTCAATTGTGCCATTGATAAATCTCTGCTATTTTATACAGGTTGCAGATACCTACGCAAAAAGAATTGGAAGGTTAATATTTCAGAAAAAGACCGCTAGAATGTTAGATAGGGTTTGCCAAGTTATCTTCCCACTTGGTTTTTTAATTTTCAACATAACATACTGGATTTTTTACCTTTTTGAATACGAGGAATAAGGCGGGAAATTTAAAATTTGCTGTGCAGCGAAGCGTTCTACTATATAAGTTAGTGTTTTTTACTTTGCTATCATTTAAATCACCGTTACCATAGTTTCGTAGGGTGTGACGAAATTTCTTAAGGAAACATATGTTCATTTTAAATATGCATTGTTTTTAAGATTAAAATTTAGATATGTGTTTATATGTAGATTGTGCATTTCATCGTTTGTCTTTTTCCGGGTTGTATTTTTATAAGGGAAATAAACACTCATTTAATGTAGCTCCAATGGTACAGAACATTAAATCTGTTCTTGTGATTGATGTAATTAGATGCTCAATTTATTAGAATGGATCGCATCACAATTTTGTTTATTATTTATCTTATTACCGAAGCGTTAAGCACGTAAGTAATATTTAAGACAGTTATTTTGTAGCCTATTAATTTATTAGAATCTACATTTAGGGACCCGAATTTTGAATTGGATAATAATTTATTCATAACTAAATACGATATAAGTGAAACACCTCCACAAAAGTATAATAACGGTAATAACTTACGGTATTTTTATTCTTCTAAACAATAACTAAATTATCTTCTTTACAGAATATGAATCTATAGACATTTTTTTGCATCCCATGACAATTGCATCTCTGAATCCAAAAAACATGGTAAATAATTTATATAATTTAAATTAAAATTAATTTTTACTGTATCTTTTTTTTATTTATTAGGAATTCACTTTGGATATGTTTGTAGCTGGTGCGTGGTTTGAACCAAGATATAATTATTCATACTTAAGACTACTGACGCATGAAAAGTTTTTTAAGTTTCCCAGACGACTGGTTTCTAAAATGTGGTTACCTTCCATATACTTCGAAAACTGTAAAGGATGCGGAGATATGTTATTGTATGATTCAGATCATGCTTATGTTTTTTACAATAGAGAGGAAAATAAAACATATGTTTGGATAAGGTACTGTAATAACAATTTTTACTGTTTTATAATTGAAAATTAATTTTTTTTTATTATTTTCTTATTCAGACGGCTTTTAAGTTTTATATGTCATTTTAATCTTCGACATTATCCCTTTGATACTCAGACATGCGGAGTGAAGATGATGACATGTAATTCTTGAATTTCAGAAAAATTCAATTAAAACTCAATTTTACCTTTATGCGAGGCCTTTAACAATTTTATTCGTAGATGGACCTGAATATTCAGCGTACAATTTTAAATTGTGGCCTAAATATCGTCTGAGCGAAGTAAAGGTGACAACTGAATTTAGATTAATGAATTTAACGACTACGGAATGCGTCAATACCATGTCTCGTAAGAGTTTCGTAATTCATAGGGTAACTATTATCATTGACATTGATAACAGTTATTATGTCATTACGTATATAATCGAGTCATTATAAATGCTCGAAGTGCATGAAGTACTAAATGACTTTTAATATCTATTCAACTTTACTTGACTATCTGCACTTGAAATAAGTTAATTACTTCTAATTTCATATTTTCAGCTGTCAACAGCAAATGTTTTATGTTCAACTTTGTTCTTCGAAGAGCGAGACTAAACTATGTTTGGGTCGTTTTCGTGCCATCTATACTCGTAGTGGTGACATCATGGATGAGTTTTTGGGTGAACCCAGACATGGTGGCACCTCGTGTTACTTTGGGTCTCACTTCAATGCTCACTCTTGTAACTCACTTCACGACAGCAACAAGAGATTTGCCTGCAGAACCCATCTTAATGGCAATACATATTTGGTCTAGCGCGTGCATTATTTACGTATTTGCGTCGATAATGGAGTTTATGTTTGTGGTTTATATATATTACCATACAAATACAAAAACAAATACAATATGTAGGGAAACCTCAGAATCGACAGACGTAAATTAAAAAACTAGTTTATAAGTGTTTCAAAAACAAAATGTAATTACGGTAATTTTTGTTTGTTTTCAGGATGATACCTACGTGAGAAAATTTAGGAGAGTATTATTTCAAAAATCAACTGCTACATTTGTAGATAGAATTTCTCAAGTCGTATTTCCTATTACTTTTTCCATTTTCAACTTGGTTTATTGGACTTTTTATAGTTTAGCCGATCTCGAATAAAATGTTTTATATTTTATTGCAAATTTTCATAATAATTTATTTTACAATAAAAAATAAGAACAAAATGCAAATTTGATGTAAAAAGCTTTCATTGCAGCTGTTGTAAATTTTTACATAATATTTGCATTACGTCATCTATTATTTTAGACATCACTACATATTTTTCATGCTTGTACATTTTTAAGTGCGACACTTAAGATTTTTCTAGCATATGTTGTAAAATAATTACGGTACAAAGTAATTTTATCTTTTCTTATCACTGTCGTTTGATTGTTATGTCGGTAAATATTGCAAATTTTATTCTTTTTTTTTTTTTTAGTTGTATAATACGTGATAAGTGCATTGAACAGAGCACTTGAACAGCTGCCGTTAATAGCTTCAAATTATGACCTCCGTTAATTACGAGACTTTAAAGGAAAGTATTCAATCGTCGACGCCAGTTGATCCATCGGCTTCACATTCACGAAGCTACAGTGTATCTTTTCACGAGAATTATACTGAAATTAAGCCGGTCGATGGAGAAGGACAAACATTAGTTGATTCCGATCAAGACTCGTTCATCATTGATCACAGGCAAGTATTTCACTTGAAAGTTCCAAATGTTTAAAATGGAGAAAGAAAGGAAATAATTTAATGAGATGCAATTGTTGCATTGAAATTGTTTGGTAAATAATTGTAATCTTTATATTTTTTTAAATTTTTTAATTGTAAGTAATTTATTGTTGTTACGCACTTGTAGCATCTCTAGAATTCAGTCGATAACTGATTAGATAATTGATATTTTTCATTTGTAATACGGTTTCTTACAACATTATTTACTAGTGAACTATAAATTTAACTCTACGATTTTATTTTAAAAAAATTATTGGCTTTAAAATACTGTAATATGGTATGTAAATTTTTATGGTTTTATAATTTCACTATTGGCATAAATTACCTCGTAAAAACTAAGATTAATGAACTGTTTCTTTTACTCATGAAAGTACATCACCAATTTATGAATGAAAAAAAATTTGAATAAATTTTAATAATTTGTCATTGCTGATATTACAAAATTACAAAAATGATAAACTAATCGATTGTAACTAATTCACGAGACAAGATTGCTTGGAAATCAAAGAAGTGTGCCGAGTGCAATATGAACTTCGCTTTCTTTGCACACGAAACTCGTGTAAATTTTCCAAAATATTTAGACCACCACCCATTACGATAACACGATTTTAAATAAAAACAAAGTTATTTTAAATAAAAATTAGTCCCAAAATACAAGCTATAATAAAATAAAACAAAATTTGAATAAGTTACATATAAGATTATAACTTAGACAAAATGTAAGTCAAAGTCCTGAAGAAAAAAAATAATAAAAAATTAAAGCATCAGATTCCATTGTCTTATCTGGTCAGTTTTTGATAACTCGGGATGTTTACTCTCTAAATGTTGTCATGTATTGGTAGTGTGTGCAAAATTGCTATTCAAATGCCACTCATTCGCAAGTCGCTTCTAAGGCCGAAATAACGTCAAAAAATGACCACGAAACAACCAGTAATAATTTCAAAAATAGCGTACAAATCACAAGAAGAAAAATCACCATTGTAAGTAAATGTAGAACAACATTTGTAAAATAGAAAAAAAAATCACAAAAAAAGTCAAACGATCTTACGTACTTCCTTTGTGATACGAACGTTTGTTTAGAAGTGGTAAACATTGCGATACGAATCTCATATGTACATTATTTTTATTTGATTATTAGAAGCAAATCGTTTAGTCTAGAAGGTGGGTTAACCTATGGCGCAATTCTACCGAAAACAAATTCAGTCGTTCTTTGCGGTCATGGCAATGAGTTTGGTCAGTGTTGTATTAGTTTACATGTGGAAAGTCAACTAGCGTAAGTAGCTTCATTTCTTATCATCCGTCCCCTCACACAAAAAAAAAAGTTCTAATACGATATCCTAGAATTATAAGGTTCAAAGCCCTACATCAAGGTCATCTCTCGCGCTCAGATTTGAAAATCTTTGGTATCTCACAAACAAAAAATTATGTAATGGCAACTATTGGTAGTAATTGAAAGAATTGTAAATAAATTTGATACGCTAAACAATTGCGTTTGCGTATTAGTAGCAGTATGTCAAGGTCGTTAAGGTCTGCATATTTTTTCTGCAAAAACGTGTAATTTTGTAGAATTAAATCTTTAACCATCCTACGCATATTATTGACGCCGTCAGTATCAGTCGTAGAAAAATCAAGTGCTCAAATCAATACGAGGAAAGCCGGATTGTAAATTTGTGGATGACAGTTTAAATACGGTTTAAAAGAAATAGGTTAAGTTCGTTATGCACTGTTGAAATCGTCTCTCTTCCGTGTAGAACGCTTGTTCTACTAGTCAAGCAAGGATTTTTGAAAGTAGAATACGTAACAAGTGCAAGACTCGCTTTCTCTTCCTTTCACTAACAAGATGCAGGGGAACAAGCCGCCTGTTTTAGATATTCACAAGTCCAATAAGGGCAAAGACTTGGATGTGGGTTTGGCTAATCCGGAATTTATTGATGCTAACAGGGATTCCAATGGGTCGCAACATGTTTCGTCCGAACACTGCCACGCAAATCGGTATACTCCTACAGATGCTGCTGCCCGCAGAAAACTGCTTTTTGCGAGTTTTCTATGTCTCGTGTTCATGGTTGGAGAGATTGTGGGTGAGTTTTGCTTTGAACTGAATTGAAATGAGGTTTTGTTGTTAATTAAAAATTGAAATTCAATAGGTGGATATTTTGCTGGAAGTTTGGCTATTATGACTGATGCTGCGCATCTGCTGACTGATTTTGCTAGTTTTCTTATCAGTTTGTTCTCTTTGTGGGTTGCTGCGAGACCTCCGACGAAAAAAATGAGTTTTGGATGGTATAGAGCAGGTAAGCTGTTTTCTTACTTTGATTTATAACTTTTCAGACATTTGATCAGCAAAACTAAAAAAACAAAAAAGACATAAATGAAGTACAGTAAAACTGAAACAAGATTTTTCAAAAACACTATAAAATTACCGTACCGGTACTTTAAAAACTATATTTACAAATTCTAATCCTTTCTTATTGTGGTCAAAACCTTCGACACTCGGGTAAAGGCCTTGTTGATAGCTGAAAAAAAATATAAACATGTATAGTAATTACATAAATTGCAATAATAATCAAAAGCATTGAAGAAAAAATAGGTCCACACCTTGGACTGCACAATTTGTTCTAAAAATTTGTCATAAAAATAATCAGTGAACCTTATCGACAAAAATATATATTATTGAATAATATAATTAAATTTAGTAATTATAATAATAATACTTACCGGTAGTTGCATAATTTGTGGTAATAATAAAAGAAAGTGCATGGAATATCAGAACAGATATATTACACACATATGTTATGTACTCAAATTCATGCACAATACGAATCCCTATTGGTTTTTTTGGTGCCAGTTCAATTGCGAAAACCGCGACTGGAAACCACACAAACTATACACTATTTGATGCCTCTGTAGATTTGCCAAAAAATATAAAATTTTAAATATTTACCGTAATAAAACAATCAGTCACAGACCTCAATTATGATAACATCACATATCTTCGACTCCCCTAGCTTTTCTGCGATGCACGGGTGAAAACTTGGGGGGTTAGAGCGGGTAAACTAGGTAAAGGATTTACAGCGAAGCAAACTTTAAGTTCCGGTTTTAATTTTTTTAAAGCAAATACAAAAACGTTTTTTTATTTAAGAAATAAAGTATGAGAAACTGATTACACTATTGGGTTTCAAAGAAAGGGTGGGTAAGTGGATGGAGAGTATGTGCGACGTTTTGTACGTTTGTGTGCTTTATCTACTTTAATTAGAGTTTCTTTACTTATTTCTACAATGATTTTATTATTGTTACTTGTGAAAGTCGTCCCATGATGCACGAAATTTTCGTCCATTTTTTATAATGACAATAATTATGGAGTTCACATGTTCATGGCTATAGATCGTACAGTTTCATTGATTTTTAGAAATAAGTGTCGCATTTCACAAAAAAAAAAAAAAGATGGAGGAGCAATTAATTTTCTAATCCCTTAATCTAAATACAATACTTTAATCTCGCATTATTTCGTTTTGCCATCGTATTTCATTGAAACGTTAGAATAACAAAATTTTTGTATTTACAATGTAAAGTTTTACATTTTTTAAAAATACAGAAAAAAATATTGATATCAATAAATAGTTATCTCAAAATATATATTGATCGATAAACTTAAATTTTAGAACAATTAGTAAACTAAATTTATTGACAGAGGTCATCGGTGCGTTAACCTCCGTTTTACTCATTTGGGTTGTGACCGGCATCTTGGTGTACATGGCCATCGAAAGGATCGTAAACAAGTCATACGATATTGAAGCAGACATCATGCTTATCACATCTGCAGTCGGAGTCGGCGTCAACATAATGTGTGTATTGATTTACCCAAAATCAAAACTTAAAATAAAATAATTTTTAATTAAATTTTTTTCTTTTAGCATGGGTTTTACTCTACATTGTGGAGGAGGAGGACACGGACATAGTCACGGTGGTGGTGGTGGTGGCCATAGTCATGGAGGTGGAGGTGGACATACTCACAGTGCTAGTGAAAGTCACAGCCATAGTGGCGAAGAAGGAGTTATAAAAGAAAAAGAAAAAGAAAAAGGTGCCACAAACATTAACGTGAGAGCTGCTCTTATACACGTCATAGGAGACTTTATTCAAAGTCTGGGTGTCTTCGCTGCAGCACTTGTTATTTATTTCAGAGTAAGGAAACAAATGTTTGTTTTTTAATTGAAATTAAAGTTTTATTGTGTTTATTATTTCAGCCTGATTTAGGCATAATGGATCCCATCTGCACGTTCCTGTTTTCAGTATTAGTGTTAATTACAACCGTAAACATTTTGAGAGATGTGATGCTGGTTTTGATGGAGGGTAAGTAATAAACTCGATAAATGATGCATTTCTAATAGTATTTTATTTGAAACGCAGGTTTGCCTAGAGGAATTAACTTTAGTGATGTTTACGAAACATTTTTGTCCATTAACGGAGTGGTTAAAGTTCATAATTTAAGAATATGGTCTCTAAGTATGGATAAAATAGCAATGTCAGCACACGTTGTCGTTAGTAAGTATTTAGTTCCACTTTGCAACTTAATTTGTACTCAATTTCTCTTTAATTGAGCAGATCCAGGCGTCAACACGCAAGAAATACTTAAAAATGCTTCAAATGTGATTCGCAACAAGTTCTCATTTTTTGAAATGACATTACAAATTGAAGACTACAGAGCGGAAATGCAAGATTGTTCGCAATGCCAATGCCCAAAGGATTAATTAGATTAACGAAAAATAATTTTCAGATGGTTTGAGTTGTAACTTGGAAATATTTGAATGTTTGTTGTTGAAAATCAGTAACTAGCTCAAAAATATTTTGTGAATATTTATTAATACTTCTAAATCTTAATTGGTTTACATAGTTTAGATTCATTAATCTCATTTGTTCGTTATTGGTAATGATAATAAACTCGTAAATTAATTTCAAGTTTGAAACGAATGTTACCAATTCTGGCGTCCAAATAACATTTCGAAGTTATAGTGAAGAATTTCTTCAACTCGTTGTTTCTGGAAACAGTAATTTAAAAAATTTATTCAAATAAGTAATAAAAAATTTAAATTGTTGCATTGCCTCAGATTTCCCAAAAAGTCTTGGAATGGGTTTTTCGTGCTCTCCAGGACTCGCGTGGAGAAGTTTCTTCAATCGGATGGCATCAACAGCATTTGCCTGCAAACTTATTAAATACTTGCAACGAGTTTCCTAAATACAAAAAAAAAAAAAAATTAAAAGCAATTTTCATTGAAAACAAAATTTAAGTTTAAAACCCTCAATTTATTCATGTCGAGTTTCAAGGTCACTAAACGTTTTCTTGATTCCGATGAACTGAAAAATAAGATAAATCAATAAAGTGCTATAAAATGATTTAATTTCATGACGTATACCGCAGTTCTCCAAATAAATCAGCAAACAGTTCTTTCGAAAATCCATCGTCATTTACCCATGGTTTTGGAATTGAATTTTTCCTAATTTAATTAAGATTTAGATTTGAACTAATGCACTGATGCGAGCATTTGCATTACATACGCGAGATTTTGTAATTTCCAGATTGTAATTCGTTGCTTTACTCTACTGATGGCTGGCATGAGATCTGTTGGGGGTTCCGCCCAGTTCTGTACATCAGAGAAAGTCACATTTATGGTTGATCACAGAGAGTTTAAATATTTTGGCCTACAGTTTTACGACTTTGGATGATGGCTTCAAACCTATGCTCTTCTTCCTGCAAAATTAAAAATAAATGTATAAATTTTATTTTACCTTGTCAACGAAATGTAATCACGCTTTTCCCAATTTTTCGCCGAGATTTTTCTTTAACCATTTTTAAAAAATTTAACTTGTCAGATTTTGAAAAAAGTAAAAATAAAAATTGATTTCAATTAATTAACATTGTTCATGATTCAATGCGAATCTATAGACGAAAAAATTTATATCGGAACTACAGTATTTTACTGTTGACATTTTCTAGCACAGACGCGGTTTCCATAGAAACCACTTTCTCGTTGCGGTAATAGATGGCTCTTCAGAGCTAAGCTTTGCTGCACGACTTCCCATGCATTTTAATGCTGTCATTTTGTTGGAAATGTTTTTAGAATAGAAGAAAAGTTGCTGCAAAAAAAATGTTTAAAAAGAAAGTTGACATTTTTTTGCATTACCGTTTCTTTCATTTTTATCTTCATTTATAATGAATAAATGTAGAGAAACAGGTGTTTTATTTTTCTCTCGAAGAAATAAATTTTCTACTGCATCTATCGAAGTGTTTTGAGAATATTGAACACTAAAAATTAATTTCAACAAGGAACTTATTTTTAGAAATTTTTTTATTTCCTTTCTTTTTTGGGTGAGTCCGTTTCCTTGTAACAGTACTGCGCACGTACTGTAAAACTTTTACTTTATAATTACAATACTGTTTTACGCGCTTAAAACATTTGCACAATAGTTTTTTAAAATTTAAATTTTGGCTGTAAATCTCTCTTCTGTAACAAAGATGAGTGTAAAATTGTTCATCATAATTTTACTAGATTTTTTTCTCAAAGGACAAACGCAATATGGTAAATAATTCTAACTTGTAGACTTATTTGAAATGAACACATTGCAATATTCTTTAAACACTCAAGTCAATTGTTTAAAATATAACTTTTTAATGCTTTAGCTACAAGTAGTTACAGATGTGGTTTTCCAGGACTTCCATTTCGAGGAAATATTACCCCGTATAAAAATGATTACAATGTTAACGATATTGTAACATATACATGCGAAGATGGTTATATACTTAATGGGTTTTTCTTTAATACATGCTACATGAGTGTCAACTGGGAACATCAAGTTCCACCTCTGTGTAGTAAGAGATAATTAGATTCAACATCAACGATGTGACAGTTGCAGAAAATAAAAAATATATATCGGTATTCATTTTAGGAAAAAACTTTGCCTATCAAGGTGAAACTCAAATTTCATTGCCAAAGGTAGATGAAACATTTCATCCATGGATGGCGATCGATGGCAATCCTGCAACATGCGCAAATATAATCAGTGGTCAACCCAACCCCACAAGATGGTGGTCTGTTACTTTTAAAGAAATAGTTAATGTAGAAGAAGTTTTTATTTTTGGTTAGAAAAATGTTAAACCAAAATAGGAAATATTATTTTAATTTTTTTTCAATTTAACAGCTTCGAGTAATAATATGCAGTATAATTTATCTTTTGAAGTAGGAATGAGAAATAATGTTGTGCTTTGTGCTCGTGTCGTTGAAACATCTAAAAACAGCGGTATTCACTGCAAACGTATTACTACTGTATAGTAGGAGTTTATATTTTCATTTTGCCTAGTTAGGAGACAAGCTAAATAAGACTGTAAATTGCAATGGCCAAGGCAATATGTTGATTATTAAAGATCAAAGACCATATCCGGTTCGTATGTTTATATTATGTGAAGTTGCAGTATTCGCAACACTAGGTACAGTAAATAAGAAATGCAATGCATTATGATATATTGTTTTTATTCTGCTGATTTTGTCATTAGAGTCAACTTGTGGTGAACCGGACCGCAACCCAGACTGTCTCGTGAGGAATATTAGCACTTCAACGACGCAAAGAATTGAGTATTACACTTTACCTGGTTTTTCAATAAGTTACGGAGAAATAACTCGTGTGTGCAAAAAGAGTAAATGGATGCCTACAAAAATACCTTATTGTTTACGTATGTATTTCAAATGGGTTAACTGTTAAATTTCAAATTTATGGCTCTTTTTACTGATACTGAGCATTATATTTTTATTAGCGTCTCCATCTTATGTAAATCCCTTTGATTCATTAAGACCGGGAAACCCTGGACTTAACAACACGCAAAATCCAACCTCATCAAATTTCATCGTTGGTAATTGTCGCATAAACTGATTCCAGAAAAGTAAAAATTGAGATTTTTGATTTACTATTCCAGGAGTAGCTATTGCAATAACATCAGCTGCTATTTTGGTTATCATTATAGTCATAGTCACCGTCGTTGTCCTCATGCGCAAGTATGGAAAAGCATTGACTACTTCTACTACTCTCAATAATTTTGTTCAGGCGCTCCCTTTCAGAGATAGTTGGTGACAAGCTTGTTTGTGGACATTTTGATTGTATTGGAGTTGTTTTCTAGTGGTAGCTCATTGTACAACTTGCTGATTGCAAAATATCATTTTTCACTACCAATGTTGGCAGTAAATAAATAGTCAAAGACAATCAGTAGGTTTCGCAGTGAACTGCTAGTATAAAACGACTACAATGCAATCAAGATCTCGCACATACAAGCAAAATGATAACACAACTTGATAATAGCCAAAAACTAACAAAATGTAGTCATGTAACAAAATGGCTGACTTGATCTCTTAAAATGGAGTTTTGTCTGTTTTTTGCCAGCTAGTTGATTGTTATGATTATGAATTAGTATTTTGCAATCTCGATTTCTGTAAGGGCTGACCAACATAAAAAAACCAAGCATACACACTAAGTGTGTATTAAAGTACTTATGGTATTTTAATTTAAATAAATTGCATTTATTTTTTTCCGGAAAAATATATCTTTAAAAAAATATTAATTTCTTTTAATAGTCCAAAAGTAACTGCCGAAAAACTAATGTTGTTTGTAAATCTTTTGAATAATCAATAAATGATGCCGCATACAATGTAATTCAACTGTCATTTACTTAACACCAAGTAAAACAATTTAAATTTATTATACAAGCAATAATAACTTAAGTTTGCATACGGGAATGATAAACATTTCAGATTAAAGTCGATTCTATCTTTAATAAAACCCGAAAAAGTAGAATTATTAAGATAAATGATGAAATATATTTTACTTTTTGCGTATTTGTAAATAAAGTATCAATCATTAATTTGAATACATAAATTACAATCAAAAAATGTTGGAAGTAAAACTTTGAGGCCAAAACGTTCATCCGTTGGAATGGAAATGTAATACAAGTTTCATTTTCCCGTTCCACTACAGTTACAACTTACAACCTTCAGTTCAATTTCAATTTAAGATTCTTGGAAATAAGTCTACCAGTGAATAGAAAATAAACTTAATGGAATGTGAAACTTTGCTATAGATTGTATGACTAATTAAGGCCTGCATGTAATACAGCAATAGAACGTTTAATTTTTAATAGTAATTCCAATGCACTATAGTGATTACTGATGCTCAGATACGAGTTCGTGACTAAAATAACAGGAAGTTCTTTCAAAATCATTAAAGTAATAAAACGCAGACATATTTATGTAAAAAATTGTTGTTTTTTTTGTTTTTTTTTGTTTATCGGTATTTTGTTTTGATAAAAAAAAAAAAAAAAAAAAAACATTTTGGACTGGCGTACACACATCTCTCTAGTTGTAATTAATGTCAGGTACACTGTTGGCATTCCTCCAAAATGCCACAAATTTTTATTAGACTATTGATGCAATAAGTCTAAAAGCAGCAATAACATCACCCAATTCCACTTTTCATTTTTTTTTTATTAATTTAAAATTTTTTATTTTGTAAATTTCTTTTTTTATTTTTTGTCAGAGACAATAATTGCTTTCTAAGAATTTCATTGCTGGTTGTTTTTTTTTTTGTTTTTTTTTTGGGCGGGTCTTTCCAAACTCAACCTTTAAGGCAAAGGAAGTCCACTGCCACTGCCTTTTTTTTTTAATACATTTAAACCGCAAAGTGACGTCATTTAGACCACGTGTTTTTACATCCTTTTAATTTCTTAGAAGTTAAACACTGCTGATAAGAGATTTGAAAGTATAGCAGCCATTTCCCCTCAAGTTGAAAACCGAGTCAATTAGTTTTTCGTAATTGGTTACTTCTAATACGAAGTTTAAAGTGAAAAGGATACAAGATAACGTTATTACTGAAGATTAGAAAACTGCAGTCACTGCACTCCATAGGGTCTCTTTTGTTTACCTCATGGGGTGATTACTTTAGGTTGTATGCCATAACAACAACCCGCTCGGGAGAGCGTGTAAACAACTATTGATAAGACAAACGACCAAGGACTTTACAAAAGAAGAATGCCTGATGCAATTTGCATTTTTTTATAGATGAAAATGGATTTAATTTTTACGTTTTTCATCATTTTACACTTTTTGTGCCTCAGAGGACTTTCTCAATACGGTAAATAAATATCAGCATATATTTTTTATCCCAAAAATTTGTATGTTTAATATGTACAGAAAGCATGACTCATTATGAGATACAGTCAAATTTTAAATTTTATCAAGGTTTCGGAGTGAGATTAGACCAGAAGTGTGAAAACCGGATGTTTCCCTGTTGGCCAATTTCCTTGTGAAATCGGCGAGAAATGCTCGAAAAATAAAATGAATAATAAGTTACCCTACACCATATTTTTTTTTATTTATTTATTTCATAGTTGCTTCACGGTGCGGATTCCCAGGACTTCCATTTCGAGGAAATATTACCCCGTATAAAAATGATTACAATGTTTACGATAGTGTAACATATACATGCCAAGATGGTTATACACTTGAAGGATTACCTTTTAATACATGCGACAGAAATGCCAACTGGGTACTTCAAGTTCCACCTTTGTGTAGTAAGAGATAATTAGGTTCAACGATGTGACAGTTGCAGAAAATAAAAAAATGTTTATTTCAGGAAAAAACTTTGCATACCAATGTGAAACTAAAATTTCATCAAAGGTAGATGAAACATTTCATCCAAGGATGGCGATCGATGGCAATCCTGCAACATGCGCAAAAATATCCAATCATAGTCTAGACAACTCCAGAAGGTGGTGGGCTGTTACTTTTAAAGAAATAGTTAATGTAGAAAATGTTTTTATTTTTGGTAAGAAAAATGGTAAACCAAAATAGGAAATTTAATTTTAATTTTTTTTTTTTTTAATTTAACAGCTTCGAGTAATAATATGCAGTATAATTTATCTTTTGGAGTAGGAATGAGAAATGCTAATGTGTCATGTGCTCGTGTCGTTGAATCATATAAACACAGCGGTATTCACTGCAAACATATTAGTACATAAAGTAGGATTTTATATTTTGATTTTGCCTAGTTAGGAGACAAGCTAAACAGAACTGTACATTGCAATGGCCAAGGCAATACGTTGATAATTGAAGATCTAAGACCATATCCGGCTCGTATGCTAGAAATATGTGAAGTTGCAGTATTTTCAAAATTAGGTAAAAGAGAAATGCAATGCAGCAGACTGCAATGCATTATACTGTTTTTATTTTGCTGTTGTTGTCATTAGATACAACTTGTGGTGAACCGGATCGCAACCCAGACTGTCTCGTGAGGAATATTAGCACTTCAACGACGCAAAGAATTGAGTACTACACTTTACCTGGTTTTTCAATAAGTCACGGTGAAGTAATTCGTAAATGCAACAAGGGTAAATGGATACCAACAAAAATTCCTTATTGTTTACGTATGTATTTCAAATGGGTTAACTGTTAATTTTCAAATTTGTGGCTTTTTTTACTGATACTGAGCATTTTATTTTTATTAGCATCTCCATCTTATGTAAATCCGTCTGATTCATTAAGACCGGGAAACCCTGGACTTAACAACACTCAACAACACTCAACCCCATCAAATTTCATCGTTGGTAATTGTCGTATAAACTGATTCCAGAAAAGTAAAAATTGAGATTTTTGATTTACTATTCCAGGAGTAGCTATTGGAGTGACAGCAGCTTCTGTTTCAACTATCGTAGTTATAGTAGTTGTCGTTGTCGTCATGCGAAAGTATGGCACAAAATTTACAAATTTGATCCCTAATTACTTAAAAATTTAAACCAACTTTACAGGTATTACAAACGTAGCACCAACCAATCCTCAACAGTCTCAGACGCAGATGGGATTTTTCTCCACATGAACCAATCTTCGATGGGTTCCGGCTCACCCACGATACAACCAACTTATTCTCGTCCATGGGACGACCCTTCACTCCACATGTACGAATACATATATTCAGACACACTTCCTCATCGTTCACAACCTCCATCACTCGGCCGACCAAAAATTGACAGTGAACTCGTCAACATCGACAAAACTGGCTACATAGCCCACCGAAATTCGACCAATAAAAGACAGTGGACGAATTCCCGTGAAAGAAATGCCCGGAGAAGTTTATTGGAACCTACAGCACCGGAGCAAGGCAATGTGACAATTTCTTCAAATCCCTCGACTTTACCTCAAGAGCGTGTGAGTTGTTATAACGAGTTGGAAGTCGATGCATATGGATACACAGAACCGGAAGATTCTTGTCATGTATGATATTACAAACGATAATTTAAAAGACATTTTATGCCATGATATTTTAAGTTAATGGAATTACTTTATTTCAATTCGAAATTCCTCGAACTCGTACAAGCAACATCCTGTTTATTGTGAATTTGAATCTCATTTATTTCCTCACATAAATTAATATTTTAATAAAAACAAAAAAAAAAAAATTTAAATTAACTGTCTAATAACACTTTGCATAATTCTGAAGATGTTTTTATTATTTTTAGAAAAATAGATTTAAGTCAAAGAAAAAAACTTTTTATGATTTTTAATTCTAACCTTACAAGACAGGAAATCGTAATTTTTGTACTTAACAACTGACTCAAGTTGCTGTTTAGTCTTTTATGATGTTAATAAACGTCTTTTAACCGAGTAGAATATTTTAACTTAAACTGGTCATTTCTAGTCAATTGTGACAAGTGCACGTTGTAGGTATAGTACAAGGACTACAACAAATATGGAGGTTTTTTTTTAATGTATTGTAGACAACTTACTGAGCATAAATTGATTTTTTGCGAAAAGATTTCTTTACATTTAAATTTTTAATTTTCACTGGAAAAAATCTAAATAACAAGGGGATTTAAATTGTTATTTTAGTGTTTGGAAGCTGATAGCTGCCCTATTTTTGGCTTTGTGCAAACCACAACACTGCATGTTGTATTTTCCTGTCACATTCTTGACATATTTTGTACAAAGTTGATAAATTTGAATTTATTAGATTTAATTTTGTTTATCTTAATTTCTAATTTTACAAACTTTTTTTTTTTTTAATGTACCAGTATATACTGTATCATGTTTCGAGTAATTTTGATAGCAATCGCTCCTTGTCGTAAACAACTTAAAAACTCCTAAAATTAGCCCTTGATGTCTGTATATTAACGTATTCCATTTCAACACTTAATTCTTTTAGGTGTCAAATAAGAGTCTCTAAATTCTCAAAAATCTAATTTAAAATGACAAATTGTGATTTAATCTTTCACCAACGAATCCCACCCCCACCAATGAATGAATGACAAGAACTGATGCGCCTGCGCAGAGCCATCTCCATCAATTGCTTTGCAGTCGCAGCCTTTCTCCACTTCCCTTTTAGTCATTCTCTGGCAGAATGAAATTCTTTTCCTATCCACCAAGGCTTTGAACATGTATATAAAAAAATTATGATTATACTCTGGATTGAGGGCATTCTATTGCTTACTCAGGTAGCATTCCTAGCTGTGGCAGGTGAGTTAGCCTTGTAAATTATTTAGACGAGTCAGTCCCTTGTTGCAGTGTATGCACCTGCGGCATCCATTCCAGTACAAAGGCGTTGTTCTGAAAATGAGGTCAAACAGAGAAGCCGCTTCCGTTTCAAGCAGCACGTTACTGCAGCTGATTTCAATTAAGGAACCCTAAAGAGTTGTAAATAAATAAATGTGTCTTATTTGACATGTTTACGTTCACTAAATATTAAGCATGTTTACGATAATATTTACTACGCCTGTTTGTGGCTTATTAATGTGACTGTAAATGCATTACGTAAGACAAAAGGTTAACTTCACATAACCTAATGAAAATTGTGTTGCATCTCACCAATATAGAAATTAAGATCGTGACAATATGTTTAATGAATTTAAACTTGAAGTGATGACATTTCTTCTGAAAATAATGTGTTACAATTTAACACTGACATTTTCAGCATTTGGTGTTGCAACATTATTCTTAAATTGGGCAGTACCAGAGTGACTCATTGGAAATGCAGTTCTCATTTCTTGTGTCAACTTACACCCTTTTCCGAATAAATTCAATTTTTAAAACTTGCCAAAATAACTTTTCGCTCTCAACTTGACCTCATTTTCCCCTGTCAGTTTCAAACGTGTTCTTCATCAAATTTCATGTTATCTTTTACAAGTTTCACATGTCGGTCGGGGCCTCTATATTTTTTTTACTCTGTTTTTTATTTATGGTCTTGCCAGCTTCAGGTAGAAATGGAACTGACATTGTGGTGACACTGGAAAAAGATGAAGCTGTCTCCGAACAATCCGTAACATTCCGCGGAGAGTTTATAAATTACTTTGCACACAGGGCTGTTGATCAAGATGTAGACACTTGCAGCCGAACTGCAAATACTCAGCCCAGATGGTGGCGTCTTACCTTGAAAAAGCCACTCAACGTCAGCCGCATCCTCGTCATCGGCGGCAAAGACAGACGCGGTCAAGGTGAACGTACTGCACAACTTGACAATTTCCATAAATAACATCAACCAGAAGGTTGCATTAACAATCCTTTTGCTTTTTTAGAATTACAAATGGACAAAGTTAACGTCACTATCGCCCCTGATGATCAATCATCAAAAGTTGAATGCAAATTGTCTGAGTTTCTTGTAGTTGAAGGTAATGTCACAGAAATCATTAAAAGAAATAAGTAATAAAAGTTCCTCTTCTTGAAAAGTGCCGGTAACCAGTTGTTGATTAAGTTACGAGCAGTCTTGAACTTCAGCAACACCCTGAAATTGAAAGTCAGGGCTTTCAATTTCACGGTTGTTTATTCTAAACACCACATTAAACTCGACACTTCAATGATCAATCCTCTTAAACCAAGGCAATTGACTTTTTTGGGGGTGTTCCTTATCACGCCTTTAAAGAAATCATAATCTGACCATGACACCAATTGGTAAAACATAAACATAAACACAAAACATGAATTAAAATTAGACATCTAAGCTTAAACTCACTTCCGCACATCATGTTTTGTTGTTTTTTTTTTGTTAATTTTTTTTTCTAAACTTGTCTAGATCAGCATGAATGGCACCAATTCAACTGCACGAATGGAAATGCAGCTAAAATAATCCACATATCAGACTTGAGAGAATTGAGCACCGAATTCAGTTTCTGCGAAATCAAAATATACGAAAAACTGCCACCGTCCGATGACATTGAAAAGGAATTACTTATCGATGGTAATTTTGCTTATAAGTTTTCTTATAAATAGCATAAACTCATTTTAGATTTCGTTTTATCATTTCAGAACGTGCAGCTGCTCAAGAAATACATGCGAGTAATAAAATATTATCATTAGGTACAAAGATAGGCAATGAACCCTTTAAAAATTATTACCTATTAGCATTCATTTCCGCTTTAACTAAACGTGAAGTATTAAATGTAAATCGTTTGTTTTTATAGGTCTGCTTTGCTTCACTATCTTGTTGGTCAAATCGTTGTTGTGAACAAAGAAGAAATTACGATGCAGGACATCAAGCTAGACTATCAGAACAAATGTTGAACTCCTGCTGCTCTTTATCCAAAAACATATACCTTGACCTTAGAAGGAATAATGGATAGCTATAAAAAATAAAAATTAAAAGGGATAAAAAAAAAAAAGTACAAGAACTAAAAAAAAAAAATCCCATTATTTATTATGTATTTAACATTCCAAGAAAATTATACAAAAACTGTTGTGACTTTTACACTAGATTTAAAAATTGCATTTATTTATAGATGTAAACAAATGGATCTTGTTTACGGCGCTTAAGATGTTGTATGTTGACACACCTTTATATTGCAAAGTGCGTAATAAAAGTGGAAAAATTTAAATGTTAATTTTTAGAATAACAACGAAATTATCTTGTCAAATCATCTTAAGGGTACTAGTTCAAGGGTAAGCTATCGAATGGTCGAATTATTTATGTCAAAAAAACGTGATTAAATTTAAATTTTAAGTTTACATTTTTTTTTTCATTTTTTTTTCTTTTCTTTGAAAAGCCAACGGCATTTACTACTTAAATTCGGATACTCAAGGTTAACATTTCTTTATTCATGTAGCTGACAAGTGAGTGTATCTTCGACTAAAAATATAAATCCTGGGAAAAACGTGATTGTAATTCGTATTTTTCTTTCGTCTCCTTTATTGCAAATTTTCAGCTTTTTTTCTTCTTTCCAGACTACAAAAGGTGCATGAAATGAATGTCTAAGTTGAAATTTTTTGGGAAAAAATTTTCCGTCTATTTAAATCTTTTTTATTTTGACATTCAGTGAATTCAAATAGATAAGAGTTATGTTAATAAACTTCAATTAGAATGCTAAGGCAGTAATTAAATCAATTTTAGACGAATATATTGGAATAAAGAATAAATAAAATTTATAAAACCAAAAATACTAGACACTTCGTGACTTGCAACCAGTTCTTTGCCGGATTTTACTGCTGCAAAGTGAAATCCTCTTACTCATCCAAAAAAATGGCAAAAAAACAAAATCTGAAAAATCCAGTCATCTACTTCTATAAAAAAAAAAAAAAAAAGTTAAAGATGAGTTTCCTACACTACGCAATATAGGGTCACGTCGAACATTCTAATGACACATTTAAAATTTCCAAGTCATTGAACAAATTCGTGAATGGGACAAGGAAACTGCATGCAGTCGATCACGTCAGAAAAAGTCCTCGTATATTATTTTTTTATTTCTTAACCCTTGCCCTTGCGAAAGGAAAGATATCCACCCTTTCCCTCCCTTTTCTCTTCGTCACGCGGTGAGCTCGTTGGATGTTCAGGGTCGCCGCACTGCCTCCCGCCGATTGTATATAAACACCGACCTTGCTCACCACTCAGGTGAAAGGAAAACTGGTCAACCATCCGACGAGACGCACTCTGCTCAATCTCACACATCAGACAGAATGTCAATTTACAGGACAATTGCGCTCTTTCTCTTTGCGGTATTAACTGTTGTGGCAGCGCAGAGACGTTTCATTCAAACCACCAGTAAATTGAACTTGTTTTTTTATTTTTAAGAAATAATTATTGATGACATTTATTGCAGGTCCCACGGCAAAGAAAAGCACTTGCAGAGGCCAATTCGATTGCAAGGATCCATTTGAGTGCTTAAATGGAGTTTGTGAATTGCGTAAGTGACATCAAGAACTGTGTTTGAAAAATCCGCCAACTATTTTCTTTTACCTTTATTTTTTTTTTTTAATAGAAAATAAGTTCTGCCGTTGGCCGGGAAAACCAAACTTTGCCATTATGCATCCCGATCAACAACGATACGAAGTTGGTGACATAATTGACTTCAGATGCGATCGCGGATACAGACTGGATGGCGAAAAGAAAATAACTTGCAATGACGACGGCAAATGGAGCTCTCAAAATCCAAGATGCAGTACGTTTCATCTTAAATTTCCTTTTTAATTAAAAAAATAAACATAAAATTTTGTTTAGTTTCCACGGGATGCCCCAATCCTGGCATCCCGCCTCGCGCTGAAATCACCCCGAACAAACCATTTTATCAACTGGGCGAATCGATCCGCATATCGTGCAAAGGTTTCTACAAGCCTTCGAGAACAACACCCGTCCGTTGTAGCGAAGATGGTGCATGGTCCAGCGACTTGCCGCAGTGCGTTAAGGAGTTTTAACTTAGCAACTTTTCTTCTTTTTTTTTTAACGAAAGTATTATTATCAATAAAGGACATATCACCATTTAGAATAGTGAATTTGAATAAGTAGTGTCATGGTTGAATATTGATGTACGGAACGAATAAGGAATAAAATAAATATTGATGATCTCCATTTAATAAAATTCTTACAGTTTGGCAATTAATATGTTAATTAGATGTTGCTGTTGAAGGTCGAATGATTCCCAGTAAAGTTGCGTCTGCTTCTGACAGGGTCATGTCACTACTGGACCCAAGGAAACGAGTGGACAGCTCAAGATCGTGTAAGCGAAGACGGACTCGGGTTCCTCGTTGGTATTCACTGAAACGTAAGTCATAAATAAGTTTAATTTTAGAGTTATGTTGTAGTTTGATGGGACTTTTGAATTTACCTTCCATTTTTCTGCGGTCTTTGGCACACGCAATAAAATTTACCACCGAAATCGATGTAAAGGTCGTCGCTGACTACGTGAAATATATTCCCATAAACTATTCTTCCTTCAATACTTCCAATTTGCATGAGTTTACTGTTTCTAAGAAGCGTTGGAAACGATTGTGGGGTTTTATTTGGTGCATCACTCGGAGTTACTGTTTTAAGAGCTTCAAATTTATCGAAAGCTTTTGCAAATCCCGTTAAGGATTTGTTAGTTTCTTCCTTCGACTCTGATCCGTCATTTTGCGCTGAAAATTGGCGGAAAAATAAGGTCCGATGTTTAAAGTAACTTCTCACATAGCGACAACATTCTCTCATGGGGGCCGCCATGTTTTTTTTACATAGTTAGCAAGTTTGCCGCTAGAGGCGCTGGGTTCTACATACACAAAGCAATGGCCTCGCAAGTAGCTGCAAACGCTCAGAATCAAGCATCACCAAGCAATATGCTTAAGTTTTTTAGTTTAATTGGGAAATTAAAAGTACGAAAAGCTTCTTGAGATAATTAAGTATGCAACTGAGTTTTATTTATTTCAGTTTAGCACACAAAACGAACTGGATGGGTGTTGAGAGATGTTCCAGATCCAGAATGCATCGCTGGGCACATGTATCGCATGGCAATTATGGCGATGGTGTTGGATAAAGATAAATTTGATGTGTCAAAGTGAGATAAGCTTTTGAAACTGAATAATTAATTTTTGGATTGATGCAGTTATTTTTATTTTTAGATGTATGAAACTCGCTCTCGTTCATGATATGGCAGAAAGTATTGTAGGTGACATTACACCTACGTGTGGAGTATCGAATGAAGAAAAACACGAAAGAGAAAAGGTTTGATTCGTCATTAAATGAGCAGAAAATTTACTCTGATGATTATTTGTTGTAGGCAGCCATGATGGAAATTAAGAATTTGGTGGGTGACGCTGTAGGACAAGATTTATTCAAGTTGTGGGAGGTTTGTAAAGCGTTTTTGTTTTGCTAATTTATTTGTATTAAATTAGTCTTTGTTTTTAGGAATATGAATTTAAAAGCAGTCCAGAAGCTGTAGTTGTGAAGGATTTGGATCGTTTCGACATGATATTACAGGCATTCGAATACGAAAAATCGGGAAGTAAAAACTTACAAGAATTTTTCGATAGTACATTTGGTATTTAAATTATTGGAATTTTGTGAATATTATTTGTTCATTAATTTATTCGACGTTATTTTTAGGAAAATTTCAAAATGCCACGGTTAAAGAATGGGTTACGGAATTATACAGACAAAGGCAAACTCAATCAAAAAATGATTAGCATAATTTGATCAACATTAGTTTATTTCATGTACCATCATTCATTCATTATTAAAATATTCAAAAACACAACTAGCAAAACGGTTTTCCTTTGTATATTTTCTGCTTTAAATAAGATCGTAAAGTAGATTTGTCACTTAAATGCATCGAATCTAAATCATAATACGGTATCTGGAAAAAATATAAAATGTTAAAGGTCTGTATCTTTATTTATTTTAATAAATAATGTGTAACTTACAGTTACAACTTTGTATTCTAGAATTTCCAGTTCATTTATTGGGTTAGTGATGTGTCCTACTACACGACGAACGTTTGAACAGTAAGCTGAGGGAGCGAGGATGATTACAGCAACTCTGTAAACATCGTAAGAATACGATTATAAAATGTTGGTAACGCATATTGAAATTTTCTTTCGTACTTGTTTGTCCATTCATTCGAGTCTCTCGATACTGCATTATTCTCATCATCCAGATAGAGTTCGAAATCTGTTATTTTAAAGAAGTTATTATTATTATTTTTTAAATTAGTAAGACAGTTATTAATTTACCTATTAAGTGGTGGTAGTCGGATCTGGGATTTTTCCGAATTAGATTCTCATTCCCAAAAATTGAGGCTAATTGTTCTCCCACGTCGTGCTTCCATTTTGTAACTGATGGACTGATGTTAGACTCTTTAAAAAAAATTTTCAGTAATGATATTGATGGTAAAATATTGAGAATAAACATACCATGTGAATATTTCCAGAAATCCTCACTAAACCACGGAATATTTAATTGTGGCAGATGGAGAATGACAGTTCTGTTTAAAATGGCCAACTGTTTATGAATTTGAATAACTTGTTTTAGATTTAGATCTGAAAAATCACAAATGAATAAATTTTAGCATTGAAATGTACTCTTGCTTTACAAAATAACTTCACCTGTACATAAGTCGTCAACTTTTGACAGAAATTCTAATGAAAACACTTTCAACAACAATTCTTGAGGGAAACATCCCAACATTGACAAACTAAGTAAACCAGAAACAAACTCGGTGATAAAAACATTAGAAAATTCGTGATTACGAATTAAGTTGACAAAAGCATTTTCTATCCTGTCTAAGTCATTCGGCACGTAATTAAACACAGACAACGTTCTGATCACGTCGATGAATACTTTAAGAGAGATAGAATCAAGTTCAGAAATGCTAACAGTCACCAATTGCTCCAGTAATTCAGGCAAATAAATTTTGAATTCCCTGACATTGTTACTACTTTGCAGCAAATTCACAAAATTTATCTGCGAGAGAAATTCCGAGTATTTATCAGCAATGGTATCGCTAATTTCGGGGCAATAATTGCACAAAGTCAGCGCTGTACATTTACTTAAAATGAAATTCAAATCTCTCAAGTTGGAAGTAGCACGTAATCTTTCGATTATGGAAGTTCGCACTGTTTTCACAACTGTGTAGGGATATTTCAAAACTGATTTCGATCGCTCCAAGCCATCTTTGACGAACAATAATCCATCGGTAGTAAAATTCGGCAGATGCGTGTTCAGCTTCTCCAACAAAACTGGCGAAATGCGACCCGAATTATAGCTGTGACGCATCAAATAAATACTGAGGATTTGCCTGCTTTGAACTGGAATAAATTCGTCGAGTTTCTTACTGCACTCGGCAGACAGAATGATGTCTAATTCGGCCGGATAAGTCTTGAGCCTAGATACTGCTTGGACTATTCGTTGGAGGCAAGTGAGAGAGTTATTCAAATCTGGAAGACACTTCAACACTTGTTTACTGTATGCTGTGATAAGGCGTGGATTTTCGGTCTTGAACAGCGGTTTCTGCCACGACAACTGGCTCAGGGTGAGTGCATCGAATTTATCAATGTTGCTTAAAAGGATATTTTCTAATTTCATAGCCATTTCTCTGTCGTCATCGAAAATAGCCATTAAAGAAACAACATCGGCCGGCGCTAAGTTTTCTGAATTTAAAAATGTCTCTGCTTTTAACTTGAGGGTGTTGGTGAATTTATTCGATTTGTATTGGGTTAGGTCTAGGTTGAACCAAATTTTCCACAGTTGATGAAGAGACAACTTTTCGATGGATTTTTCCAGATGCCAAATGAGTGGTGCCGTGAATTTCCCATTCGATGAATTATTAGTGATCTTCCCGAACCGACACAGAGATTCTAGAAGAACCACTGTCGTGTCTACATCGACTTTATCTAACTCGTCTTCAGAAAATATTAATTTTCCGCTTCGAGAAAAAGCCATAACGACTTCACGAATGAAATTAGGCGAGCAAAAATAATCCACTTTGCCCACAATTTTTCCTATTTTATTGTAATTTTCAGGGTTCAGTTCTAAGTTGTTTATGTACTCGTCGAGCTGACTCACGATTAGCCCCATCAAGTAGAAGCCCGATCTACCGAAATGGTTAGCAGCAGTAGCAAAGTTGTGTAGACAGTCGAGATCGAATGTAGAGTAGCGTGAAATGCATTTACTGCTCAGTGCTATTAAAACTTCTGTCGTAGGTTTGACTTGTAACCGAGTTAGGCACAGTATCAAAATGGCAAGTTCTTGGTTCGAGAATTGATTGATGTTTGCAATTATCTGCTCGAATAAGTGTTCCATGGTGCTGCTTTCGATCAATAAGGTGAATAAGCGTCGGCAGTCATTCGAAATAAAAGACTGCAGACATAACAAGGTTCTGGATTCGGTGTTTGCCCACGGATAAGTCTGTCGCACTGTTTTGAACATTAGTTTTTCTAATGATGCAACGCATTTCACTATGTTGTCATTTTCAAAGTCACTTAGATGGTTGCCAACGATCGATAATAAGTCAGACACAGTTTCTGATGAGTTTATTGCATCGTTCAGGAATGTGGTTTTCGGTAGATTTTTGACAGAAATTGTTGTTGAAAAATATTTCTTTCGTTTTTTGCTGTATGATGTTTCTTTCAGATGTAACGGATCGTCACAATTTGGTTCCTGTTTCTGCAGTGATCCAAAAACACGCGCGTGAAATCTCAGGTAAGGGTATTCTCTCCGTAAATTTAGCATGTTTCTAGTCTGTAATGATTAATTATAAAGATTAAGTGGATTGATTTTGTTTATTAAGTGATGGATTTACTGTATGTGCTGCTGAATCGCGTGGTCTTCGCTTCGTGTGCGAACAGCGCTGCCATCTATTGACAAAAGAAAATATTAATCCTCGAGATTAATGTTATTAATTGGTTTGGTAATTAAAATAAACTTCTTTCGTTTATATTTTTTAGACAGATAAAATAAAAAAAATTGGAGAAACAAAAATATAATTATTTGAATCTCGATTTATTTAGTGTCCATTTTGCAAGTTCTCTGACATCTGACAAATGACGCTCATCCGCTTCCGTTCCGGTTCCTTTTTACGGCAAAATTGACGCGCCGGTGCTTCGAAGTAACTTTATACAGGTAATTTTATCCGTTAAATATGCTGAATATTAAGGAGAAAGCTAGACTAGCTAATAGACAAAGCTTAATTTTGCTTTCTGACGCATTTATTTTGACATGGAGTAAATGGCTAATAATTAAAATGGCTCACAAATAACATTTTGATCCAATTTTCCCTCAACATCCTTATCTGGCGATCGTCGTGATCATTTCCAGCACAAAGATGACTCACGAGCAACGCCTCAATTCGAAATATTTAACACTAAAATTTCATTTTAACTATACCATTAAATCAAACAATTCAAACGAAATAAAAATAAATAGAAAACCGAACCAGAAATCCCAAACAAACCCAAAAATTCGACTATTTCAATTATTAGTAAGAAGAATTAGGAAAATCTTTTCCACTATCAGTCATAAACAAAAGACGGAAATAATTTGTTATTTGTCCGGCATTATTCAAAAGACTTTATAATAATTTACCCTCGACAATAACAAAGACTAATTGTCATTTTTATTCAATGTCAAGGTAAAAAAAAAAAAAAACTCGATTAACAGCATGTCTGCTTCGGAATTATCCCAAATAGCATCCAGATTAGAAACAGTGGCTTCACGACTAGAAAGTTTAGCCTACGGAAAAGCTTGTGGTGATTCGGGAGCAGGTAAACTAACACCGCTTAGATCTTAGATCAGAGGAATGTGATTTCCATCATCATCAACTGTATTTATACCACTTTTAATACAACTTGATGACTAAGCTCACATAAAATGTTGAATCATGGAATTCAGATTCTTCTGAGAATGAAAACAAAAGGGTCAAATAACAACTCACAACTTTATTGCTTGCTTGCTTGCTTTTTCACAATACTAACCTTTAAAAAAATAAAAACAACTAATTCCATTACAGAGACACCAAAAGTATAGTTTTGATGTACTGCCAGTGTCTGGTGGCGGGGCTGGCATCTAAGTGGTCCCAACACAAAGTGCTGGGATCATAAGTCAACAAAGAATAATTCTTTCTGCTTATTATCCACAGTTTGTTGTTCCAAGTCACCATGCATGGCTGGTCATCTTTAAAGGTGTCAGGGCTCTCCAAATTTTTCCACGCATTTTCATCTATGTTGTATACTAGGAAATTCTGGCTTATTTGTGGCAACTCCATGGCACCTCCCAACACGTACAGATTGTTATTCAGAGCAGCAATTCCAACCCTATATCTTCCCAACGACAGCGGTTCCACCTGAGTCCACTGATCCACCTGCGGGTCGTACGTTTCGGTCGTGGTCGAGAACAACTTGGTCCCTTTTAATCCCCCGATGACATAGAGACGACCTTGCACCGCTGCAACCGCCAGAGCGCTTTTCGGTTCGCTCAGCGGAGCCATTTGGTGCCACACGTTTTGCTCCGGGTTGAACCGCTCCACGTCTCTGAGCCAACCGGTCCTGTTGCGGCCTCCGATAACGTAGAGAAGCCCGTTGAGACCGGTCACGCCGAAATGTACACGTGGAAGAAGCATGTTACACACTTCTCGCCTCGCGTATTCAGAAATGGAGGTAACGTAAACGGAGGAATCGAAGTCAATCGAGCTGAGACCGCCTCCCAGGATATAGATTTGACCGGCCACGGCCGTGATGACCGGTGGGATGGCGTATTGTTTGGGTAATGGGAAATCCTCGCTCTGCGACCAGGTTTTGGTTTGCAGGTTGTATTTTTGGAGAGCGAGTGTTTTGTGTCTGGTGACGGCAAATATTAGCAGTTGGCTGTCGGTGTTGGTCAGTGGTGGATGAGAGACGGTTCTTGGAGGGGGTTCCGGTGCTGAATCACGAAGTTCGACCGGCGGGAAGTTGGGGAAGAAGACATCACTGTTGCATCTCAGAATTGGAGGCGTCTGCTGAACGAGAGACGATGACGAGGACTTGCGGCTCAATGTTGTTGATTTCCGCCTCGGTGGCAACGGCGGCGTTTTCACCGTTGGCTCTTCCTTCGATTTTGGGGTTTGAAGACTCGAGTCATCGCTTTTATTTTCGAGCGACATGATGCTTTTAATAGTGGTCACGAAATCAGGGGATTTGGTGAATATTTCTTTGTCGAAAATAGTCGTGACTGTCGGGGTTGGTAGGGCTATTTCAGACCACAGAGTCTGCAAATGAGGCTTCCGGTTGACCGGGTCTTCCTGCAACCACACCATCACGCAGTGCATTGTAACCTCTGGAGTGAGCATCTGACTCGTGGCAATGGTTTTGATCTGATTCACCGAGCATTTGCCGATGCTTTTGTTTTCGAGCAGCGAATCGATGTTCCGACAAGTGTAACTGATCACCACATCCTGTAATTCTTTATCGTTGCATTTCTCAGCCGCTTTCCATATTTTGGCAAAATTTTGAAAATCGATTATTTCTTCGGCTTGCTTGAAGCAGTACTTGTATATTTCAGGTAGTTGGAACAAATGAGCTGCGATCAGACATGGAACTAAATAACTGCAGTCGAAATCGAATTTCCCACTGTACATGTAATCCAAGAAGATCCCCATTGTATGACTATCGGTTGGCACGAATATATTTCCGTTAATGTCCTCGTGCTGAGTTTCGAATAGAGATTTGAAATACGGACTGGATGCAGCTAAAATGCACGAATGGACGGGAAGTAAAGTTGATCCGCAGGATAGTCTGGTGTCACATAGTTGGTCGTTTCGTCTCATGTACGACAGCGTCGTGATAAGCCGATTGCGATGACTTTCCTCGATTTGTTTCAAATCCATTTCAACTAACATTCAAACTGGTTCCGGCAATTTATGGCCTATAAATGGCAGTAAAATTTAGTGTTGTTTTGGTTATCAAAGCTCTTACATACCAGTACGTCTGAGTAGGGATTGTGATTGAGTAAACGGAAGCAGTTTTCTTTTTTTGCCTTTTAATTTTGGACTCCTCCCTTCTGCAACTGTGATAGTGATAATGTAGTCACTGTATACACAAGGATCCGATAAAATGGTTCAAAGTTCACTCTTGGTAATGCACTTGGCTTATGTGTTGACGGCTGCGAAAGCAATTTAATCACTGACTGAAGCTTTGTACCTTTTTTCATGCATTTTCAGGCTAAGGATTTTAAATGAGTTTTGGTTTTGATTTGAATAATGTAAAAATGGGTTAAATTGCATACTCTATGTGATATGTTTTTTTCTGAAGTAATCATGAAAGCTTCCTGTTGTGGGAAGTTTACTGTTTATTTGATGTTTCCTGGAATGAAAAGATATATTTTTAACTTTTTTTTTTCTGTGTTTGAACAGGTGAAGTAATGGCGGCGTTTGTTCAGGCTTACGATGGGATTGTTGAAGGACCTTTTGCTACGTTTATTAGGCTGAGTGAAAAAATTGGAAATGAAGTGAAAGTTATGGTAAAGTTTTTAAAAATTAAAAAAAAAAAAATTAAAGAAATAAATGTTTTTTTTTTTTTTTTAATTTTAGGCAGAAATGGTAAATTCTGCATTTACCGCTCAACGAAGTTTTCTCGTGATAGCTGCAAAGTCTCAAACACCAGCTCAAGTATAGAAAAACTGCAACGTAGAAAGGATAAAGTGTTAATTAATGGTTTCAAATTGCATTGCAGAATGTGTTGATACAATTATTGAAGCCGATGTCCGATTTAATTCAGCAAATTCAAGATTTTCGTCAACAGTACCGTGCCAGTGTATTTTTCAATCATCTTTCTGCTATAAGTGAATCAATTCCAGCCATCGGTTGGGTTGCAGTGGTACGAAATATTTTTTTTAGAATTCTATAAAGAATCAAAAATTAAATAAACACAATAAATTTGTTTTATTACAGAGTCCCACACCTGCTCCTTACATTAAGGAAATGGTTGATGCCAGCCAGTTTTATACAAACAGAGTTCTCGTAGATTACAAAGAAAAGTACGACGACTTAGTAATTTTCCCAAAAGATAATTACTTATCTTTAGTTTTTTAATTTTGATCAGAGATCAGAATCATGTAGACTGGGTGAAATCATGGATTCAAACTCTAACTGAATTACAAGCGTATGTGAAACAGTATCATACAACTGGTCTTGTGTGGAATGCAAAAGTATGAATTAAATTATAATCAATAGTATTTAAAACATTCTGAGATAGATAATGGTGTTTTATTTCTAGGGTGTTCCTGCATCTAGTGGAAGTGCAGCACCTGCAGCTTGCGGTCCTCCACCACCACCTGGTCCTCCTCCGCCACCGCCAGTAGTTGACTTTAGTGGTCTGGATATTAATGCGCAAGGTGACGATCGAGCTGCGCTCTTTAAAGAAATAAATCGCGGGGATGGTATAACCAAAAGTAAATTTTAGTTTATTAGTGACTTTGACTTTTCTTACTTATAATTATTTCTTTTTAATGTTTAGCTTTGAAGCACGTAGCATCAGATCAACAAACTCATAAAAACCCCAATCTGCGTACACAAGGCCCAACTCCTTACAAAGCGCCGACTACGGGTGCAACACCTTTTGTTAAGCCTGTAAGTGCACCTAAAACACCCAAATTTGAACTACAAGGAAAGAAATGGATGGTGGTATGTATAGAAATGAGTCATACTTTAGCTGATTCTGACGCAAACTCCTGTTAATAGGAACATTATCAAGGAAATCACAACATAATGGTCGACCAAACTCAGATGAATCAGTGTGTGTATGTTTTCAATTGCACCAATTGCACAATTCAAGTTCAAGGAAAGATTAATTCAATTGTATTGGGTATGTTTTTTTGCCTCGTAGCAGTTTAAAATGAAATTTATATTCAAAAACAAATTTCAGATCAGTGCAAGAAAACGGCACTCGTATTTGACTCGCTCGTGGCTGCATTGGAATTAGTTAACTGTCAAAGCGTCCAAGCACAGGTTGAAAAATGAAAAAGTTTATGTAAGTTTTATTTTTAAATTGCTGATTTTTCCTGATTTATTTTAGGTAATGGGCGCAGTGCCCACTATTTCAATTGACAAGACAGATGGCGCTCTTCTTTACTTGAGCCCGCAGTCGTTGCATACGGAAATCGTGTCATCCAAATCATCCGAAATGAACGTGTTGGTACCGAAAGATGGAGATTACGTATGTAAAATGGTTTGGTTAAAACAATTTAAATCTAAATGATTTTTTTTGTTGCTATTGTAGTTGGAATACCCCATTCCTGAGCAATACAAATCGAAATGGGGTGGACACGGGTTGGTGACGGAAGTTGTGGAGCAGAAAGGCTAAACTTCTACTTAACGGTACATAATAATTTTAAAAAGTGAAATTTAAAGCTTAATAATAATTTACATGAATTTTCTAAACCATTTAATTGTTGAATATATTTGATAAACTTTGTAGTGCAATTTATAATGAATAACTTTTGATTTGTTTTGCATAATGTATAACCATAATCAATCAATTAAAAAGATAAAATAAGAGATGTAAAATGTGCCTTGCGTAAAATATATTGCTTTCTGGAAAGATTTTTATAATAATTTTAATATTTATATAATAATTTACATTTGTATGAATGTTAATCGGTTTCGTGCCAAGTTATATTACTTTAAACACAAAAAAAAAACATTGAGCAAAACACGTAAATCAATTAACATAATTGGGTATAATAAAAAAAAAAAAAAAAGCTAAATATCTAGTCATATGATGATCTCAATCATTTTTAGTACTTAAGTTCATTTGTTACTTATTTCAAAGGAAAATGTGTGCTTTGATAGACCTTGTTTTATATTGAGCATTTTTTTTTTGGCATTTGGTAACAATATTTTAAGAAACTTTTTAACAGTTGGTATAATTAGGTATAAGCAATTGAAAAAAAAACATGTATGTAATGGAGAAATAAAAATCTGTATCAAATATTTTAAGATTTTAAGGCACTCGAAATAGGGAGGAAAATGTCACACGAAAAACATTTTTATTTTGCATTGTTTTCTAATGCTTTATTTATATCTTGCAGCAGCGTTTCTTTTATGGTGTTCCCAATCTCTATTCGAACTTCAGTCAGTTTTGGGTTTTGCTTAATCCAATTCAAAAGAATTTTAGCACCTTCATCGCCTATTTGGTTGTTTTCTAAATCGAGGAGTTGAAGAGAAGGGTGATACGACACAATGTTAGTAAGACAGTCGATTCCCTCATCCCCGATGTAACAATAGTCTATGAGTAGTGTAGAAACTTGAGAGTTTTGTCCAACTGCCCAGAAAATCGAACTCCAGTCGTCGTCGTTGAGCTGGTTGTTACCTGTTTTCAAATTATTATTATTTTTAATTTTTTTTTTTTTATTTAGTTTATTAATTACCCGTTAGGATTAAAGTATTGAGATGAATGCTTTGTTCTATTAAGCTCGCGAGATTAGTTGCTCCTTCGTTTCGGAAATTACAATCACCAACGTCGAGTTTGTGAAGACCAAGCGTGGGATCGTCTGAAATTAAGTAATAGTAAGTTCTTAATTATTTAATTTTACTATTATATTTTTCTTACCTTGTTGATTATTAAATTCAGAATTATTTTCCAACAGTGCTCTTACAATTGGACAAAGTCCACTGTCGTGAAGTGGATTTGCTCGCAACCTATGTATTATTATAAGAAGTAATTTTGGTAAAGAGTAAGTTACAAAATTGCATAATAAATTTCAATTTTACAGCAAATTATTTAGTGTTGGTTTCTCGCGTACTAAGCGTGCGATTTGTTGTCCAGCTTGAGGGCCCAAACTATTATAATTTAAATTCAGAGACTGAAAATATAAAACACGTATTTAAAAATTATTTTACAAATATTTCTTTAACAAATATTGTACTTTGAGCGGGCAATATGAGTCAATCAATGCGTCAATCACAGGTACAATGTTGAGATCATCAATTCCTCCTTTACTAATGGTCAAAGTTATAAGCTCGGGTCGGTGTTGCAATTCTTCGCTTAATTCAACAATCTGAAATGAAATATTCAAATAAATGTCTTAACATTATCAAATATTATTTACTTGTCCAGATAAATCTTCTCCAAAAATTTCAATTTCATTCCCATTGTCCTGTACATTGCTAGACTGCGATTCCACATCGTTAAAATCTCGTTCTCCATCTTCACTAGCATTGCTGTGATGTCTGACTATTTGATATATAGAACTTCTTCTAGAAAGAGCGCCATTATCAATTGTAAGCGATGACTGCCTTTCCAATTTACTTTCGACATTTAACGAATCTTGAGCTTCAACAGATTTCTTTTTATCATCGTTTAAATTCACACTTTCTGATTCCTTTTCATCTTTTCCAGGGATGTTATGCACGTCGGCGAGTACTACCGTTTGTTGAACTTTAGGTACTCCAGTTTCATCATCTGAACTATCGATGGCAATCATCTTCTGAAGTGCAGGTACGCTTTTTACTTTATCTCCTTTTTCCTTTTCTACGTTTTCGTTACTTTCTTCTACGGTTTCCAATTTGTCTGAATTTTCAATACCAGTATTTTTCTGTTTAATTGCTTCTTTGCTGATTGCTTTAGCGTCTTCAGGTTTCAGAAACCTGTTTTTGTCCTCTTCGTTCTCACTTTCACTTCCTGATCCTGAACCACTACCAGATGATGAGTAACTCCCAGTTGAACTTCCACTTTTGATATTATTTGTTTGTCTACCGTCGGCATTGATCACGTGGATTTTTGGTCCTTCAACAGCCGTTTCTCTACTACTTGATGTTGTGTATGAACTCCCAGAACTTGACCCTGTTGTCGAATCACTGTCACTGTCTACAAGTAATTCTTCCTCTACTTCTACAACTTCATCATTCGGACGCTGTAACTCCGACGTTATTTCTTCACTGATCTCGTCATCAGATACATTTTCGATTTCTTTGCTCTGACATTTGGTAAAAGTGGGTTTTTTTACGTCATATTTTAAATCTTCAATGCTAGTTTCAACCCACGGTGAAATACCGACATTCAAAACCCACGAACTATTGTCTTTGGCATTGATCATTTTATCGTTTAGTTTCCCAGAAGGAGGGATTAAGGCAACTTTCTTTGCACTGTAAGGTCTTTGTGACCAAGTAGACTTGCTTGACTTAAAAGCAGATCGAGTCCCCGATAATTGCCTGTTTCCTACTGGTGGCAAATGAGTTAACTTATTTTTCTTTTTTGGATTGCATCTAAAATATCAAAGATTTAGTAAAAAGAGAATTAAAAAAATCACATACAGAATTACTTTGCACACGATCTTGAGCCATGTACTCCCATAAGTATAAAATAACCTTGTGGCCCACCTAGTCTGTAGCCAACTGTGTACTTAAACTCGCAACACGCACTTAATCGCAATGCTAAAATATTGTCGACGTATATTGTAATGCTAAATGGAAAGTCGACGTATCGTTTAGAAGTGAAACTGAAAACAGCTAAAAACATATAAATTAATTGATTAATATTTTACAATTGTATTGCATTATTGTTATTACATCCAGGTACTAGTGGCTCATAAAACACCACTAATGGATTTCCACCAGAAAGCTGTTGTTTAATCAAGACATCTTGTCTCCCGCCGTTGACAGATGTGCTAATAAAAGACCTAGTTCCCAAAAATCGTAGTGAAATATCGCAACGTGAATATTGAACATTCCTTGGACCTGGAGTTAGGGCTCTTGGTTGAGGAAAATTAAGTAACTGAAAAAAAATTTAAAAACTTAAAATTTGCTTGATTTTAAAATAATCTTATGCAAATTACAACTACAATTAAAAAGCCTACATCACAAGCGATTATAAATGGAAATGTATACCCCTTTTCTAACGAGATTAGGCCTGCTTTTGGCATAATAGGTTGCCGACCGAGTCCTAGAAAAAGGCCCTTGTTTTCCATTCATCAATGGGATTGAATAAGGAGACGCTGCCGATTTGTCCTGCAACCTCGAGTTCGCACTGAACGTAGCTCGAGTTTTTTTCTTTATTTAATAGCATTGATTAGCACTAAAACAACACACACACACGATCACAAATTCACCTGCAGTGCAAAATCAGCTGTACTGTTACTTTTTATATCTGACGAACCAGAATCGGAATCACAAGCATCCTGAACAAAATAAATCCAAGTGAAAAATACGAATCTAGAGCTTATAAAAGTGCAAGTTAATGTGCAAAGCAAGATATTGCTAATTACAGTCTGTTATACTTTGAGTGCAGATATTTCAAAGTATAGCAGAAATGTTTTTTTTTTTTTAAGAGTAAGCATTATACTGCACTATGTCATAAGACGTAGAGTCCTCTTTTGTAGCTTCGAGTAAAGGCATGCTTTGCGTTTTCTTGTGAGCAAAATTCTCTTTGCGACTTTCGCAACGTAAATTTGGCGTGTTGCTTCTTGTAGACGGCTGGTTTCTATTTCTTGCACTCTGTAAATGGAGAAATCACTTAATATTTTAATTTTTTTTACTGTTATTGATTTTATTCTGTACTTTACCCTGACTCTTTCTACAAGTTCCAACCTAATAATTTCTTCGAGCTGCTTTTGCAGATGCGCTCGTCGTGAAAACTCTAAATCTAAAGCTCTTTGTACAATTGCTTGAGCTAGAAAGGCTTGGCTCGCTAGCCAACGCTGCTCTTCCAAAACTCGATGTTTGTAGTCTTCAGGTGAAACAATTTCACCACTTTGTCTAATCTGTACATCAAAGTAAAAATTAATTTCTAAATTAATTTTTACTTTCTTTACTACTCTTTACCAAACCAGCTCTTAGTAAATGCCTTCTTATACGAGGATTGCTGAAATATTCAGCTAAATTTTCGTCTAACAAACTGTTATAGTTGCCAAGCAACCTAAAAGAGCAATTAATAAATTAATAGAAAAGTTTGATGTATTGATAATGAGGAAAAAATTGTGTATTTTTGAACAGGTTTTAAAAATTTGTGGTGCTTAACGAGCAACATATTTATGGTGCTTAATGACATAATGATCAACATGTCGTCTACAAAAACAATTAATGAATTAATAAACTCACCTCATTTTCAGTCTGTTCAGCTCAGCCATGTTATTTTCAAATTTATGTCATTAAAATTAATTGTTTGTTTGTGTTAGATAGTAAACTCCGACACACAATGCCTGACATGAAACCTTGCATGGGTTGATTTGGTACACCTGTCCACACATAAACCCACACACCTACACACACAGACGCTACCTGAGTAACCATGGCTACTGTGATGTCACGTGGTGTCCATAACAAATTATTGACCATTTTAAATGTTTTTCAACCAAGTACGAAACCATTAAATTGATCAGTCAACATAAAAAAAAATAACTGTTACGATTTGCAACTACAATTTTTTTAACGTAAAATACATATTTTATTTAATTAACAGATAAGGTAATTACTAGATACATTTCAGAATAAAAACAATAATATTTATTAGAATAAAATGTTGCTAACATGAAATGTAAAGTACTGTACTGTACTTCTGAAATAAATACCGTATGTAAAAAAACGACATCAAACAATAGTTTAAAATATTAACATTATATCTGATAAATAGTTTTAAGATTCACTGGGGCAGAATTATTACTCTTTCTTTCTTTAGTCTTTGAATCAGTTTAAGTTCAATTAAAGGAGTCATTAATTTGCCAGGTGATAAAAACCATACAGTTTCTTTACTGAACTTAACTCCATTTCTGCACCAAACTGCAAAATGTGCAATTATTGCCTACAACATGATGTTATTGATTACTACCAATACTGCTTTCTGGTCGAAATAAAATCGTCTCTGAATCGTAAAGTGGAAAATGTAAATCCATACTGTTGTTAATGCGATGCGAGCCGCCTTACTGCCTTACTGCCTTACTACCCTTCCACACTTCTGTCCATTCTTATAACGCCAATGCTGTGACGGCATTTTCCAAGAACCAACTTCCGGAAAATATGTTGAATGAATTTTTATCAGCTGCATTTCCTGCGAGAAATAATTTTTTCTTCCGTTCAGGGTCAGGGTTATCAGGCGTAGAATGCCAATTTTTAGCGTATACTGCCTAAGAGTAATAGAATCCAATCACAAACACGCGTTTAAACTCGATCAAATTTCCTCGCTATTCCCATGATCCATCGTTATGGTTATAATGACTAGGGTGTTATGGGAAGACGAGAAAGCTCGTATGAAAATGGTGGTTGATGGATGACGGAGGTTAGAGTAGGAGTTGAATTAAGATGATGTATTTCCGTTGTGCGTTGTGCAGGGCAGTGATCTCACAACGTCACATAGGATTTTGGGTTTTCCAACCTATTGACACTGTTTAAAAGGTTAAGTTGAATTGTAAAGGTCAAGTGAGAATTATCACTTTGTTTTTATTTTAGTACGAAATTGGTTGACATGTCATGAAGTATTTTTTGTAACTGGGCATTTCACGGGGTCTAATGATGATTGGCATTGATGTGCCAATTACTATGTTTATTTACAGGTATTTTTTTTTACTTCGTGAATATTAATCGTTTACTTTATTTTATTATTTCCAAAGACAATCTTTTGGTAAAATGAATTAAGGAGTGTCTATCAGAAAATTTAGATTGTTTTTGTTTGTTACTTACGTAGATACTTATTTTGTGATAACAATATTTGTTAAATTAAAGGTTGCTTACCTTGTTTACAAGTTAGTAAAAATAAGTACTGAGGATCTTTATAGCTAAATTATTCAAACGGAATGGGATTAAAAATTCTTAATTAAAAACATTGCTCGTAATTCATCGAAACAAAACAAGGAAATTGTCACTCGATATTTGTCATGCGACGTCCTTTAAACATCTGCTCTAATGAAATTGCGAGAAAATGAGTCATTAATGTATTCAATGAGCTAATTTCAAACGTCATTGCAGTCATTTTATTCACAAAGTAATTTAATAATTTCTCTCAATCGACGTAATGATAGTATAATATAAAAAATAAAAAAAAACATAAACAATATATGGAAATTAAACATTAAAGCTTAGCATCAATATTAATTTAATCAAGCTCTATTGACATTCTTCTCATAATCTTCTCTTCTTTTTCTTTTTTCTTCCCTTCGTCTACGTTATCGTCTTCATCATCATCATCATCATCATCTTCTTCCTCTGTTTCATTTTCATCATCTTCCTCAGATATGCTATCTGAGACCAAAAATTCATCATCAAACTGTGACTTGAACCTCAACATGTAAAACATGATTCCCGCCAATCCCAAACAAGCGTATGTGCAGACAGTCGTTAACCCAGTTTTCAAAGTTACATCAGATTGCACACTTTTCCTAACACCATTCCTACACCATACGGCAAAATGTTCGCAATTGTTCGTGATTAAATTGTACTCAAGTTGATCCTTAACTCTGATTTCAGCACGGATTAAAACATCACTCGAACTGTACGGTGGATGTTGAAGATCCATTTCGTTGTTAATACGAGCTTCGCTTTGATTCCAAACGTGGCTCAAATAGTCCACGGCCACAGCACCGACACCATTATGTCGTTTGTCAAGACTCATGCTTCCAAAAAACACGTTGCCGGAATTAACATGAGCAGCACTTCCCGCGTGGAAAACTTGCGGCTCAGGGTCAGGATTTTCAGGCGTGGAAAACCAGTGACCAGCGTAAACTGCCCAGTGATGATATATGCCACGACGAAATTCAATCAAGTCTCCAGGCAGCAGCAGTGACAGGAGATCTTCATCGTTGCTCTTGTACCACGCTGATTTGTAGCCTAAGTTTAGGGTCGAACAGCAAGATGACAGAGCCATGCTGGTTCGAGAATTAGGGCACGGCGTGAACAAGTAGATCAGGCGTTAATGGTTTGAAAGACGGTTCCAACCAACTTAAACCGGCGGTTAGTTGTAGAGAGTCGTTCATTCAGGGTGTGTACTTAACGTGTGTACCTTAACTTGTAGCTGACGGATTTGGCTCGTTTCTTCCACTTATTTGTTCATTTATCGGTTCACATCAAGTGCTTGGAAAAACCGACGTCAAATTACACGTGACTTTCAACGCATGAGCAGGGTGCAGCTCATGATGATTGAGCCATTTCCGCCAGCCGAGTTGTGTTTGCAGTCATGCAGTGCCGTGAAGACTGGAAGGGGCAACGGGGAAATTTTCCTCGCTTCATAAAAAAAAAAAAAAAAAAAATAGATCAATTTCAGCCAAAAAAAGGTCACATTTTCTTAATGATGAAATAACATAATTTGGTAATCAAATGCGTGTTTAATTAATGCAAAAATCAATTACCCGTTGTCTGCCTATAGAATTCAATTCTTGCACAATAATGCAAACTGTTGATGTTTTTGTGATGATGACGATAACCATGGTTATACTCACTGAAATAGTGAAATGATGAATAATTAGGATCTCGCTTCTTTTCAAAATTTCCCAGGAATGTGTGTTTTATTCACTATAAGTGAAACGCAATGTGAATTTCACTTGCAACAGTACGGTAGTCAATTGTTACTGCTCATACTGCATGAATACCATTTCTCAGATTCCTGCATACAGCTGTGATCGTTATTTCCCGCCTAAATCATTAGTGCAGGAGGGAAAATGTAGTCACTTTCAAACCGCCTAAAGCAAGCTGACCTATATTTCGCTTAAATTCGAACAGTTTTTCTGTGTACAATATTGTTAAGAAGCGATCACTTTAATCTAATTAATAGTATTCAATTTATTTTTGCACGGTTTGAATGATAATGCAATTAGACATGCTTTCTTATTGCTACTTTGCATAAAAAGTATAAAGACAAATTAAAACCTTGTTGCCAGTTTGTAAAAAAAAAAAAAAACCAAGGCCAAAGTTATTAATCTTTTTCTGTGCATGTTCTTGGAAGACTAGCAATCTAATCGAATAAAACTCTCTTTTTTTAGAATATGATTGTTTAAATAGTGATTTTTATTAATTGTGATGATGCATACGAGATCAAACAAAAAACACTTGCATTACTGTAACGGTAAGAATTCTCAAATTGCTCGTAAAAATGTAAATTTAGGAAATGCTGTAATAATTAAAATTTAGCTTTATTATTATTACATACTATTCAAAGTGATGCAATCCAGAATTTTTAAGGCAGAGCCAAAAAGGGAAAAAAATCTCAAGGAAAAGGAAACCGAAATTAATTTATTCACAAGATTTTTTACAGTTTACTCATCACTGTGAATGAGAATCATTGCATGCATAACTGATGAAAATTATATATCACATTAAATTTTAATTTTATATAGCCTTATACAACCGAATTCATTAAATTATTTAAGAATAAATAAATAATTAAATATTAGCAGAAGTATTTACTTCTGATATTAGTGTCAATAAAAATATCACGTTATTTTTGCAATAGAACATGTACGGCAATACTTTAATAATACTGATGATAAAACTTAAAAATTTAAAACTTTATTGCATTATAAAAAAATAAATCACAAACGTGTTGTTTTATCACAGTCTGATTTTAACCCTAAATAACTAGCAACTTCTGCAGCAGCATTCACAGCAGCATCTTTAGCTGCAGTTGCAAGTACCTTTAAGTCAACTTTTTTTTTAGTTTCCTCAGTTTGAGCTTTAATCAAAAACCCCTCATACCGACAAGACAAAGCAAAATGTTTACAACTGAAAAATTCACATGGCACATCCCAACCATCTTCAACAATCTCTTCGCGCTTTTTCTCCATTGTTATTTCTGTTATTTCAGAGCCGCGTCTAGAATTGAAGTCACCATCCATTTCATTACAGATGCGAACTCTCAGATAATACGTCAGCATGTCTTGCAAGGAATCTTCGAGAATACACCATCCATCTTGAGGGTCGTTGCGAGAGCCAAATAATACATCTTTAGAGCTGTTTCCAGGTAAGTTGCCATTGCAGCAATTCTGTGCGGTGAAGTGTGAAACTGTTGGGATATCTTTCCCAGCATCATTCTGTTGACGACCTATGTAAATACCCCAATGAGAGTTTTCATCTTCATTTTGGAATTCTAACAAGTCGCCTTCTCGAACAAAACACTCAAACATGTTGCAAACGAGAGACGAGTAGTACCAATCGGACACTTTTGATTTTCTGCTTGATGCCATCGTTCTGAAAATAATATACGAGTAAAAACGTGAGAAAAAATATTAAATTGTGAAAAAGTAAATTTTTTTATTTAATGATTTTTTTTTTCAATTTTTTGATGTACTGTCATTATTAATTTTAAAGTAACTGTTTGTGGATATGTACTTACAGTGTCTAGGATTTTTAAATAGAAATTGGGGTGAAAGGATGATGTTACATTGCGAGTCGTAGTAACGAAAGGGGCATAGAATTGATTCACGACTTTACGTACTAGAGTAACAATCAGTGATGATTTAAATTTTTATATTAGTAAATAAAAAGATTGAATATATTAATCCGTAGATTAAATGTAATGTTAAATACTTATTCGTTAATACCGTGAAATTATCAGGGTTGGGCTTTCTTAATGCGGCTTGCCACCATTCTGCTTTGCTGCATGACGTCATTTATTGATTTCAGTTTTGTTTTTTTAATATGCGCAATGTTTGAGTTTTCGCCAAACCACACATGAATTAAAACCTCATTTCAGTCAATGAGTTTCTCGAAAAAAGTTTGAATGATTTATGTAACGACTCTTATTAATAGTAAAATGAATTAAATATTTTGGCTTCTTTCCAGGTATAAATGAAGATTTGCATTCTAACGAGTAAATTAAATTTATTGGAAACAATTTAATTACACAGGCAGTTCAACTTCTCGTCAATTTACAATAGGTAAAAAATTGATACGAAATAATCTGATAAATTAATGTGGGAAAACCATAAAATTCAGATTGATAAAATAAAACCAGAATTCACAGAACAGAAGAAAAAAAAATCTGTTTTTAAATTTATTTTATCTAACTAGATTTAAAAATAAGAACCAGTCATTTTTCTGAAACATGAATCATAAAAAAGTTAATAATTAAGAGGACTTTTAACTAACTTAAGTCGCTTTTGAGCTTGAAATCGATTCGGTTACTTAAACCGAAGAAAAAACGTGATACTAACCCTTTATGAAAGACATTTAAACTCTACAATTTAGATAAATGTCATACACAATATTCATAACAAATTCATTTTTTCGTTTTCTTTTTATTAATTTAATTTTATTTCAGTCGAATGTTTCTATTTTTGATCTTTCTTCTCTTTTGAACTTGAGCACGACTTGTATACCAAATAACTGACCAGACCTACAGCTGTAGCGCCCACAGCAGCAGCTGCTGCCGTTGTAAGATTATCAACTTTCTTTTGCGTTTCCTCAGTCATAACGTTCATCAGATTCTCGTCATACCGGCAGTACAACGCGAAATGCTTGCAACTGCGAAACGCACTCGGCAACACCCAATCTTCTTCAGCCCCGATTCCACCGCTCTTTTTTTCCATCGCTTTTTGTACAATGTCAGCACTGCTATACGGTTCGAAATCCGTATCCAGTCCATTAGAGATGCGAACCTTTGGATATTGTTTTAACAAATCCATTAACGAGTCTTCCAGAATGCACCACCCATCTTGTGGCTCGTCTTCGCCAAATAACGCTTCTTTGACGCTATTTCCAGGTAGACTTCCATTGCAGCATTTCGCAGTGCTGAAATGAGAAACGCAGGGAATTTTTTTCCCGTGGTTCAATTGATGGCCCACATAGACGGTCCAATGGCAGTTTCCTTCTTTATCTTGGAACTCCAGCAAATCTCCTTCGCATATAAAACGATCTAACATTTTGCCAACTGTGTGGACATCGTAAAAATCGGACACCATTCTGCGAGACGACATCTTGTGACTAAAAAGTGTAAAATAAATAAATTAAATAAAATGAAATACAATACAATACAACAAATGTTTTAGTTATCAGCCATTTATTTATCAGGAAGGAGCAATTGAAAAGTTGAGTAACAGTAACACGCGTCATAAGTGATGTCAGTATTCGAGTAATGGATTGCGACGCGGCTGAAAGTGTAGGATGTTTTTCCTACGACAGGTAAATACTTTTACTTGTTTACTTTAATTTTAATGTAGCGTAAAGAAATCAATTTTCTAAGGCTGATGCAAGGTGATCGCGATTACGGTAATCAAAAATAACAGGTCGCAGAAAAACAATTTACAAATTATCAATTTAAAATTTTTAACACGAAAAGCAACTTTGAAAAATGAAAATTGCGTAATAGATCATATAAATACCTAATTGTGGGCGAACTTTATGGCTACATCAAATAAAAATACTCAAGCCTCCATTTTCTATCGTGACACGTGATCTAGCCGCATGACGTCACGGTTTTCCCTTCACCCGATCCGATTGTGATTGTGACCGATCGAGCTCGGTTCACAAACTCCATTCCAACCATATTATCAAACCGAAATCAAAACACATTTTTATTTCCTGACTATCCAATTGATGCAGGCACTATTGACGTGACTGTCTTGTCAATGTTAAACAATTTTTCGCGTAAGCAGGTTTAATTATCTCTATTTGCACATAATGGCGTCAGGCCCTGTTCAGCGGCTTGGAAAAGTGAGAAACAAACGGTAAATAGATTTGTTTGCATCATGTAATGTTGATGTCATCTGTGTGTATCAGCGTCTTCTTCGTTCATTTTGACCTAATAATAAATCCCAATGCATCTAATTTAAGCTGTGCAACTTATATTTATTTATATTTATTTTTTTTTTACAGTTTTACCCATTCCATAGCACCATACATGAAGCGAAAACCTGTATCTCGTAATTACCGTAGACACGAGTTGCCGCAACTATACCCAGAACTACGGGTCGGAGATTTGCTGGAGTTCAAACGAAAAGCATTTTCACACTGGGCAGTTTACATTGGTTTGGAGAAATATGAAGGAATCGAACAGCACTGCGTCATCCATCGTTCATTGCCGGCAGAATTCGACACGAACGACCGGTCTCTTATTTACCTGAGTAGTCGTTCGTTTCGTTCGTCACGAAGCATCAAAGAAGGAGGCGAAATCGGCTCGATTCAAATTGACAGCATAGAGATCGCCTTCGGTCACAGCGATGAGAAGGACGTGGTTCGCATAAATAACCAATTGGATGAAAAATGGCGTCCGTTTCCACCAGAAGAAATCATCGCTCGCGCCAAGGCTATGATGAACGCCGAAGAGCAGGAACAGTATAATTTAGCTACGAATAACTGCGAGCATTTTGCTACTCGATGTCGATATGGGAGGAAATTCAGTCGACAAATTGCTCAAGGAGTTCTCAAAGTGGCTTCTACTGTCGCCGGTGCTGCTGCCACTTTAGCTGCGAGAAATGCGTGGAGAGCAGCAATGCCTGTTATTGTAAGCGCTGCAACTGCTGCCGGTATCACCATGGGTCCAGTAGTCGTTGCTGCCATTACTGCAGCGCCTACAATTGCAGGTGTTCTTGTGTCTGCTGCTCCCACTGTAATTCACGCTCTTGAAGCACACAAAGGTCGAAAATGAATCCATTTCGAAAAGAAAAAAATTGGAATTGTTTTTGAAATCGATTATTTAAATACACATTTTTTTTATTAAATAATGTGCTTTTACGTGCACTGGTGTAAATGTGAAAAATAAAATTTTATGTAATATTTTTGGAATTAGAAAAAGCATTGCATTTTATTGGTAATGCTTTACAATACATTCTAACTATGTTAACAATTCAATTGATCCACAGCTGCAAAGTGATCAGTGTTGAATCCGAAGCTTTTAAGTTTTGCTTTTCCTTTGTCGACTGTTTTCTTATCGAGGTAAGGAGCCGTGCTTAAAATGTATGCACTTTCTGTAAATTAAATTTAGAATTTTAATATTAATTTCTTAATATTTGTGTTTGAATTAGGTTGCTTACCGAATTCGAGGAATTTAATTCGTATGCAGACATGGATGATGACGTAGTTCTTGTAATCGACGTCGACAATAGTGTAGTTGGTCAGTTGAGTGACTAATACAAAAAGAAAAAAAAAGGATTCAACTCGTGATAGTGGACTCGTGATAGTGGACTCGTGATTCAAGTTTCAAGGTGATTGTTATTTTCAGAGTTTTCCTCTATGACTCAGTGTCACAAGAGAATTTTTTTCTTACATTTTGAATCTGGTGGTCCGATGTTGAAAATTCCAGGAAGTTGGTCATATTTACGAGTCATAAAAGTGGAACCGACTTCAGGTTTGTTGGTCCTGAAGAAAACATCCTTATAGTTTTTTTTTTTTTTATAAGCATAAACACTAAATAAATTTTTACCAAATACTTTGATCGTAACCAGTGAAATTGGCTTGTGTGGCATTGATTGCGGAGATTTTAGCTAAATTGCATTTTTCTCTTGCTTGAAGCCGCGGATTAGATTTGACAATCACAAACCAAGTGGAAGAAAACTAAAAAAAAAAAAAAAATTAAAAATTAAACTATTACTAAATTAAATTTTTAAATTATTGATTATTTATATTTTACCTGCTTTAGACTAAAATTTCCAATGGGCTGTACGGGAGAACATTTACAGCAGCTTCCTTGTTCATCGAATCCAGCCAAACAAATGGTAAGCAAAGACCCGCCCAAAATGAGAAGCAATACAGGTTTCATGTTTGCCTACTTGTTTTCAAGCGTCAGTTAAATTTGAATGTAAAACTTTTTTTTCATTTCATCCTCTTTTATATATTTTCTGCTCAAGCATGACTTCATTTCACAGTATTGAGCAATGCATCACGAGTGTTTTGAATCATTAATGAAACCTAATAAACAGTCGATAACGATACGAAAACAATTATTCCACATGGTGGTAAATCTTTTTTTTAATTAAGGATTATTTTTTTAAATAGTCTGTAAACAACATTTGTTACAGATTACCTTGTTCTGGTATGTGTGAGAAATAATATTTGCAAACGCTAAAATCAGGGCAAACTTTAAATTTATTATTGAGTGATAATTTTTTTTATTTTTTACAATACCGTATGGATATTTAAAAAATTTTAAAGTAAAGTCACGAATTGTAAGAGAACATCCAGATGACGTCGTAAACAGGGGATCGTCGTGAACAAGGAAGTGTCAAAGTGAAAAGAGTTCTAGACTCATTTGTTCAAGTTGAGTGCCCTTGGTTAATTTGAAACGCTCACGCGATTTGCATCAATTTACATTATGCATACTGACAGGAATTTTAAATTCATTCTGAAAATGGCAGGTAATTACTCTTTGTTTTCCATCTGTTCTTGTTTTTTTTGTAAACAAATTAAGTTACATCTCATGTATCTTTTACATATCAGATAACCAGAAAAGCGCTGTTTTTTGCGAAAGAATTTCTAGACAAACTAGAAAATATTTTAAAAATCGGAGATTTGTTTAAGAGTTTCAAAGAACTTGTTATGGTCATTGGTGTAAGAACATTGGCCGGTAGACGTGAAATGAATAACGTTCCGGTACGGTATTCATGCAAAATCTTGAGCAGATTGTTGGAAATGATAGTGTAAGAATTAATAATCAGAATGATGAAACATTAAGTCATTTTAATTTAGAAGAAGAAATATCAAATATGTCTTGCATTTTTTACATTAATTTTTTTTCATGGTGATATGAAATGTAGTAATATGCTTTATCTGTTATTATTGTCATAGTTTTTCTATTATTTTGATGTTTGCTTTAGATTAAAAGTTAAAACTTTCCAGCAATACATTAAACAACTGGGGGGAAAAAGGTCGTAGGGAAACTTTTGCCGCCCCTACGTGTTTCCTTGCCGATTCAGCCTAGGAACTGCCCTGTTTAAGATTGATTCCCGGTGTATAAGATAAGACCTAAGATTGATTGCATAAACTAGATCGCGCGATTTCTGTCCACTGTCCCAAACAACATTCTTGTGTTTATTTGATATAGAAACACAAACACATAAACTATAGAAAAATGGTTTGTAATTTGTGTGTGGTAATAAAAAACCAGTAGATGATTAAATTTTCAAAATTAAGCGTTCACATGTAAAATCTGGTTGTGATGTTGACTAAAATTCAAGTTAATCTGATTCTAGATAATCAGTTTTACTTTGAACGCACCTTTTAGCTGATAAGCGTCACAACGATATTTAAAAAAAACATTCACTACAGGAAAACAGGATGTGTTATAAAATATTTTGCACATTACATTCTGCTTGAGCTTTTGGATAGCTGTTTCAAAACGTTTAGTTGTTGCTATTCTAAACTATGGCAGGTACGGTACCGGTAATCATTACTAGATGTTAATTGTAATACATACTCATGTACGGTATCTTTTACTAATTTCAGACGCCAAAGTAAGCGAATATTTCAAGAGGAAATCGCTGGACGAACTCTACAATCTTCTAAAAATTGGAGATTTGTTAGAGTTTCAAAGAACTGGCTACGCTCATTGGGCCGTGTACATCGGTAAAAGAAAATTAGACGGTAATCGCCATCACTGTGTCATCCATGTGGCTGTGCCAATAAATGCCGATAGAAAAACACTCTTCTTAGCCAGTAGTCGCTCTAGCCAGAAAGTATTGAAAACTGCAAGTAAGGTCGGCCACGTATCTCTCAATGATACGAAAGATATTGGAACTATTTATATGGAAGCCATTATGAATGTACTTGAAAACAATAGCGTGAGAATCAATAATTCGTTAGATAAGGAGCAGAGACCAAAAGAACCGGAAGAAATCGTAGCAAGGGCACTGGCGAAACTTAGTGCCGAGTACCATAAGCCATATAACCTGCTTACTAATAACTGCGAGCATTTTGTTAATTCTTGTCGTTATGGAAAGAGTAAAAGTCAGCAAATTCCCAATGCAGTAAAGAAAACTGCTGCTGAAGTGGTCGCCGTTGCCGTTCCAGTAGTCGCCCGAAGTGCACTGTATGCTAAGATATTACCAGCGATGGGAATAGCGGCAACTGGACCTAGTGGGTGGGCAATCACTGGTGCGTCGATTGCTCTAGGATTAGTTCGTGCCGCTACTTATCTAGTAACCAGCTATTCACGCAATTCAGATACGGGCGCAAGAGGGAGGGACGGCGATCTGAACGGGCCATCTAGAGAGGCGCCATCAGTAATTGACGAGGAAGATTCGTAACAATATCTTTAAGTAATTACCGTAGTGCAATTTGGTAATCAATTGAAATAAAATTGCAAATTACCGGTAAAAGCCATATCTACAATTTATAGTATATGCTGTTATATTAACTAGGTATGTTAAATTGTTGAATTCTACTACTAATACCGGGACGAGAAGTTTATTTACGGTATTTCTGCTAATATTACTTTTATTATTATATAACTAGAAATGGTATTTTTAGCTACAAATTCCTGTGTTTTATTAAATAACACCTACCGTAATTAGATTCGGAAATATACTTCCTGTTTTAACTTTAGGTATTGCAAATAGAATGTTTACCGTAATTTATTGTTAATTGTATTTTTTGTTTTAATTAAATTAATGCAAAGAATATTTAACAACTTACGAACAATACTTTAATGTTTATATTTTTTGTGAAAATTAAACCTTGGAAATTAGCTAGTCTAAGTCCAAACAAGTTAATTTACCGGATGTAACTTAATATTTTTTAAATAATTTTAACTTTAGATTTCTACAGGATGTAAGGTGTTATTTTTCGATACGACACTCCTGTATTTCTAAGAGTTGATGTAGACCTTCGAGACCACAGAGCCCGCGAAGAAGGAAAGGAGCGGTTTTATCAAATCAAATAACTTTATTATTTTGACTGCAAAGCAAGAATTTGTTTACCAAAATTATGTCAGGTATTATAATTAGAACTTGTTATTAATATATTGTTATTTTTATATCGTCAGATTCCAAAGTAAGCATATGCTTCAAGAAGACGAGGCTGGAAGAACTTTACCGCATCGGAGATTTATTAAGAGTTCTAGAGAACTGCCTACGCTCATTGGGGTGTCTATGTTGGGGTAAAGAAAATCGACGGCAAAAACCAGCACTGTGTCATCCATCGGGCAGTCCCAGCAGATGCCGATAAAGAAACAAACACTTCTTTTAGCCAACCGATCTTCGCAGAAAGCGTCGGAGCTCGCGTCGAAGTATCACGGAGCGAGATATTGGTAAGATCCATCTGGAAGATATCGAGAGCGTTCTTGGAAACGATCGCGTGAGAATCAGTAATTCATTAGACAAGGCGATCAGACCCAAAGGAACAAGAAGAAATCGTGGCAAGGACAGAGGCAGAGTTGCATGCGATTTATAATGCGCCGTACAATTTACATGCTTAGACAATTGCGAACATTTTGCTAATGCGTGTAGGTACGAAAGAAAAAGATGTAATATAAAAAACTGCTGGTTCTATATCCAGTGCGATTGTGTTGCCAGTTATTGCGGGAATCGCGGCATCAGGGCTGATAGGTTGGATTATTGCTGGATTATGGCGATTTTTTGGGTCTTGTTGATGCCTCAATTTCACCTGTTGTTTATGCCATTCAGTGCAAGAAAAAGAAATAGATTTGCGATTTTTGTTGTTTTATCTCATTTTACCATAATAGTGCATTCATATTTTATAGTGTTTAATTTTGCTTAAAAAAATCATTCTTTAATATATTTTCTGTTTAGTGTTAATCGCATTTAATCATTCATGTACTCAGTCAGAAGTTTAAACATTGAGAAACGAATTCTACAAAAAAAAAAAAAAAAAAAGTTAATTATTTTGCTGCAATTATTGGTGGTTTATTATCTTTGGTAAAGCTTCCCAGCAATACACTATACAAAATTGTAAAGAATTTTTTTTACAATATTCAACGTAAATTACTCCGATTTTCACGACAATTTGTCTTAAATTAATTACGTCTGTTTGACGGATACAACTTCTCATAAATCAACTTCAAATAAATTACAAATTAAAAACAATATCCAATATTAATTGCATATACCGTTTAAGCTTAAGATAATAAATTGCCATAATCGAAATTTTATCGATTATTATTCGTTTTTAGCAGTGCTACTTTTGACCGGTTCAGTCTTAGAAGCGGTAAGGCTTTTATCCTTATTTTTCGTATCTTCAGTGGCTTTCGGCTCCTTAATTTTATCGCTACTGGTATTCTGCTTGCTCGCAGCGGCCTTGGCAACTTCTTGCAAAGTTTCTTCAATGATTTTGTCGTCTTCCTTCTTGGTATCGGTTTCGACGTCCTTTTTAGCCTCTTGTTTGCCATTTTCATCTTTTTTATCGCTCTCGCTGTTCTTCTTTTCGTTTCCAGTCAGCAGCCAACATTTTCGGACTCCGAACCCACATCTCTCGCACAATTCGCTCTTGTGTGGGGCATTATCCAAGCCATTAGCAATTGGTTTGTTGGTCGGCTTCCAGGTTCCAGATACCAATTTTTGGTATCTAAAAAAAATAAAAAAAAATAAAAATTAATGTATACCAATTTAATACATTGACTAAGTTTTAAAAAAATACAAACTACTTTACCTTTCAAGAGCAAATTCCATCATGTAGGCAAATTCCTCGACATGCCACCACGGTCTTTGTGGCTCTCCACATTTTTTGCATTTTTGCTTAAAACGTCGTCGAATGCGCTGCTCCTTAATGTCGAGTGTTACCCAGGTAATTTGCGACGACCAACTTATGCGGCATTCGTTGCACTTGAAAGTCCCCCACCCGAAGACACTGTGGCGCCGAAAACGAGTGACAACGTCGTTCGGATCCACCTCATGGTCTGCCATTACCTCCGCTATAATCCATTGAACCATTGTGAGTGCGACTAAGCCTATATCTTAACAAATAAATAATAATTGTTCAGAATTCGCAACATTCGAAAATTATATAACACTTACCTGGTAACGAAGATATACCAGCTTCTACGAGTTTTTACATTAGACTGACACTAACCTATTAAATTCACTCTTTTTATAGCCAGAATTATGGATTGCACCAAAATACACAAATAAATTTGCATAAATGTTTTTCAAATAAATTAAATTGTAACAAAAGAAATTTAGCAAGTGTGTAATCAAAAATAAACTAAAACTACTGATAATTGAACTTGAAAATAATATTTTTTATTTTTGGTTTCAGTTTGATAATTAAAATGTTATCAACATCTGACGCTGATTGACAGGTACGGTAACCAAAACAGAAACTAATTTTTTGTTGTGAAGTGTTTTTTTGTTTTTTTTTCAATGTAAACAAATATAAACATAAAGATTTTATTTAACTAATAACATATTACATTTAAGTATAAAGGTACAATTTTATTATAAACATTAAGATGATAAATAAACAAAGCATTGAACTTTTATTTTTTCTGAGCGATTATTCCATCCAATTGGCTCTGTAAAAAATAATCAAATTTGTTTTCAAGAGGACACAAATCGATAAGGATAGATAAACCTTGAGTTGAATATTCGTCTTCTTAAGAAATTGGATTTCATCCGCGTGCTTTTTCTCGTCGACTTGACGTTGTTCTTGGTACCGTTTTTCAGTCTGATCAGCTCGTGCAAGTAACTCATTCACCTGTCTTTCAAGTTCTCTTCTATCAACCTCCAATTCTTGAATCTGATAAAAATTAATGACGCAATATTTGGTGAGTAATTTATTTATTATTTTCTCACTTTTCGTTCCATGTCAGCTTTTCCTTGCTCCGACTGCAGAGCTTTTCTCATCCCAAAAGCAATGCTACTTTCGTACAGGGTTTGGTAAGCGGCAAGAGTCATTCTAATTTCATCTCGAACCCTCAGTAAAAGTAAACCTCGTTCTGCACAGTTGATTGTAACTTGCCGAATTAATTCATCTTGGAAAAAAAATTAAAAAAATATAAAAAGTAAAAAAAACTACAAGAATATCATTGCCAAACCAAAACATTGAGTGTAGAGCTCTCGTCTCACTGGGCAAATTCCAGTTTCTCTTGCCTGACGCTGTTGCAAGCGAATGTCCAATTGTTCTTGCAAGTTTATAACATCTATTCTAGTAGCTGGTGCAGTCGAGACTTGTTGGATCCATAACTGACCTTCTTCCACCCATTCTCTGGGAGGAATTATAGAATTAAGTATCTCTTCTGTTTCCTTTGCAGTTTTCGCATCGGCTCCTGCTTTGCTTTTACTAGCCTGGGGAATTTCCGGAACTGGTTCCGGAGAACCTGGTTTTAACTAAGGAAAAAAATTATCATGATTTTATATTTTCTCTCTTAAATAAAATAAATACCGGTTTTCCTAATTTTTTATCCGGATGTCTGGTAACGAGCACTGGGTTCTCGTACTTAACAAGGGAGTTTACAGGTGGGATCATTGTGTCAAACTGCTGAAATTTATAAAAAACACAAAAATAATTTTCTAATTTTAAAAACTGTGTTCTATTGCTCTCAGAATGTCGTCTCTAAAGTTTAGCGTCGTCCGTATCTATGGCAACGCATGTGCTGCCGAGTCTCGCGTGATCTCGCAGGAAGCGAGAGCGACTCATCTGGAACTCTCGGTAAAGATGGCGACTTCCTTGACGTGGGAAGGTAAAACTTGTGTTTTAAATACCTTAAAACATCTGGAAAGTTATATCTAATTATTAATTTTTAAAATATATTGTTGTACTAAAATTTAGTATAAAATTGGCGGATACTTATTAGGCTTAAAAGCTAAAAAGTTAACCGAACTAACTCGTTGTATGTTTGATTTTTTCTTTGATCAGGAATTCGCGATTTATTTCGTTTATGGCGAGAAGAAAACGTTCGACGAGGTGAGGAAATAGTTGAAAAATGGGAAAGCGTTTTACGTGACCACATAAACAAATTGGGAGATGAAAGTACGTGTTAAAAATCGCAATAAGTTGATTGTATTTAATCGATTTATAATTGAATTGATGTAATTCGTTTAGAATGGGTTGTGTACGAACAGGTGTGTATAGCTGCTTTAGACTGCAACAGAATTGACGTTGCACAGGTAATAATTTATACATTCTTATTTGCCACAAATAAAATTAAATCTACTTTATTATCCTTGTCAGATTTGTCTTAAAAAACTCAACAGCCAGTTCCCAGGAAGTTTACGTGTCACCAAATTAAGGGCAATGGAATTAGAGGCATTAGAAAAGTAATAAATTTTATTTCACTTGGAGTTTAAACTGATGTTATTTCGTTGTATTATTCAGTTACGATGAAGCTGTCAAGTTGTACGATTTAATTATCGAAAGTGATGAAGCGAACTCGGTAAAAATAAATTGATTGCAATAGGTAATTTTAAAGCTAATTTTAAATTTATGAAATGCAGATCGTCAGGAAGCGTAAAGTTGCTATTTTAAAGGCGCAAAATAAAATTGTGGAAGCAGTCAAAGAATTGGACGAGTATTTAAAAAAGTAAATTTTTATTTTTATAAATTTTATCTTCCATTTTAAGGGTTTTGTTTATGAATGTACTTTTTGTAGATTCATGAGCGATCAAGAGGCTTGGATGGAATTGAGCGAGTTATATATTCGTGAACAGGAATATGGTAAAGCTGCATTTTGTATGGAAGAACTGATCCTGTTCAACCCGCATAATCATTTGTTTCATCAGCGTTATGCAGAAGTAAGAGTTTTATGAAATACTTTTAACAATTAGAAGTTTACTAATTTTGTTTTACATTTCCCAGATTCGTTACACTCAAGGTGGTTACGAAAACATGGAAATTGCAAGAGCTTATTTTGCCCAAGCATTAAAATTAAACGCCAACAATTTGCGAGCATTATTTGGTTTTTGCTTGGTATTTCAAAATTTATCATTGTTTTGTGCATATTTTTATACAATAATTTTTCTGTGTAGTGCGCAAGCAACATCGCAGCTTCGCCAAAGTCTTCGTCTCAGAAAAAGAAGGAAAATGTGAAATTCGTTTTATGGGCGATTAAGCACATAACTGAAAAATATCAGGTAAAAATATTATCTGATATTATTTGATACATTTGATCTATTTTTTAATTTTTTAAAATTTAGGAATTATTCCCGGGTAAAGAAGCAAATCCCCAGATAGAAACTTTACAAAACACACTGAATTCGTTGCAAATTGTTTCATCGAACTGATCTCTTGTTGATCAACAGAATAAACTAAAAAGGGGAAAAAATTGAACAAACTTCTAATATATATTCTTTGTTTCTAAATAGGTGAGATTTTGTACATTTTTTTTTTATTTTCAAGAATGCATAAAAATGAAATGTAAATGTCAGAAATTATTGTGTGTACATGTATAAGTATGTACAAAGCAGAAGTACAACTTGTTAAATCTGATGTAGAAGTTTCATTCCAATGAATTAAAATGACGGTCCCTAAATAATCAAATATCATCAGGCACTTTGCTTTGATCTATCCTTTCCTAAATAAATAAAAAAAATTAAAAAAGCAGTTTTAGGTTAAACGTATTAAAATTCCCATTTTATGCTTTACCATTTGTTCAGCAACTTTCTCCATCGTAATAAGCCGCCTACTCAACTGTTTAGCAAAAAATTGTTCACTGTTATGTATCATTTTGAAACAAGGATGAGTTGGTAGATTATCTGCGGAACATCTAGGAAATAAATTTAAAAGTAAGTCTTTGTTTTTGATTTTAATTCTCAAGATTTTTACTCTTCTTTGTTAACAGGCAACCAATAAACTAAACGTCCTCCAACTCTCAATAACTGGACAGAGAAGTCGAGAAGATCTCTTATCAAGTGGTCTAATGAGTAACTCACTTTTGATGGAATGTGATTGGCAATGCTAGAAATTAAAAACAAAAAAAGTTTAAGTTTTTAAATAGTCATAGTCAGTGTAAAGTTGATTTTACACTCACTGCTCTTCCTTAATCTTGTATTCTGATTTGTAAGTTCCAATTTTTTCTGTCGCTTCTCTGATTCCATATGGTGCTGAAAAAAATTATAAAAGTTAAAATTTCATGACTAACTTTTTCTTTTTCAGAGTATATACGGTCAGTTATTATTGCATCAAACAAAATATGATTTGCCCACAGTGGTTGTGAGGAATCTGCAACTAAAACATCCAAATACTGATTTTCCAAGCCATATTGCTTCATGTTAGCTAATACACTTTCGTCGGGTTTTCTCTTATTTTGGCCAACTCGAGTGGGTTTACCTAAAAACAAATTTTCTGTTTTACAATTCTTTTCTCAACTTTTAAAAATAATACATTTTCCATGAATGACCAGGTAATCGATATCTGCTCCAATCACGTAGGCTCCAAAATATGCCGCTGCAACAAGTATACTGCCAGTACCAACGAATGGATCCAGTACTAGAGAACCTTTTTTAATTTTGGCTTGGTTGGCCATGAGCAGAGACAACTGCGCATCCATACTGGTATTACCAATGAACGTTCGTTTCTTTAAGCTCAGTTCGTATACAACTTTTCGCTGGGCTTCAGTAATCTGTTGAAATAATTTCAAAAAAAAATTTAAATTTTAGTTAAATTGGTAACTGATTAAATTTACCAAATTACCCATCTCCCAAAGAAAACTTCCAGAGGTTTTTCTGGTGTGTTGTTTTGGTCAAGACCATAATGTTCGATTAAGTAAAATGTGTTTTCTGGATCTCTTAGTTGTACAGGTCCTTCGAATGGTAAATAATTAAACTCCTGGAAAATAGATAATAAAGAAAGGGTAAAAATTTAGAATTATTATTTAAGGTATGGAGAAATTCATAAATTATAATATACTTCTATTTTTTCCAATTTAGTTTGGCGATCTAGTGATTTACAAAATGATTCGACGACGAATTTGAAAGATGGTGTTGTGTATGGTCTTAAGAATTCTGGTGAAAGGTTTTTCAATTTATTGTGTAATTCTTCTGATGACTTAGCTCGACCCCATAATTCAAATACGCACCTAACAACAACCAATATATTAGTTCAATTTAAATTAAAAATGTTTATTTTGTTTTCTTAATCTCACTTTGTTAAAATACTTCTGGACGATATTAGTTTGGCGTGTTGTTCAGATGTAAGACCAATAATTGCATACGGCTTAAAATAAAACAATTACATGTTAAAACAATGCGAATACAATAGAAAAAAAAATATGGTTTATTGTTACAATTATACCTCTTTATTATACCGCTCGATCCACTTAACGTCTATGTTAAACAATGCTACAATAGATTCAATTTCCTAGAAAATAGACGAGATTTTAATTGACTGCGCCATGTGCTTTTGATGTGATATATTTATTGTTTTGTGATCATAATAATACCGGTAATTTAAACTCGACGTGTTCATTTGCGAACCAAATCAAATACTGACGAAATTTTGACATGATTGTTGATGATTTACAGAAGACCATGGATTTTAAAGAAATTATTTGAAATACCGTAGTTTCGTGTTTGTGCCCATGTTGCTTTTAATTTTTAACACCAGGTGGAGCTTGCAGCTATGACGACGGTGACGTCATTGGGTGTAGTTATCACTTGTGAGCTTTGTGGAGCACGTTTTTGGCTTTGGCTTGCATCTTTTGGACGCCATGGATACTTCTGTTCAAAATGAAGAGACGAGAATGTGACTTAATATGAAATACTTGCCATTATTTGTAATGTGTTACAATTTGAAATTTCAGATTATGCTGTCAATGTCGCACCTTGATCACACCGAATCCCGTGAACATGTGCGTGGCATGCATAAGGAAAGAAGTGGACATTACTGATGGAATACCAAAACAATGTATCATTTATTTGTGCAAAGGCTGCGAGCGGTGAGATCAACGAATTCAATTTTATAATTAAGATTTATTTATTGTAAAATGATATTTACAGATACTTAAGTCCACCTGACCAATGGGTAGTTTGTTCAACTGAATCGAGAGAATTGCTTTCCTTGTGTTTAAAAAGACTTAAAGGGTTAAGTCGTGTTCGATTGGTTGAAGCTGGATTTGAGTGGACAGAACCTCATTCGCGAAGGATAAGAGTGAAATTAACGATTCAGAAAGAGGTGCATTTTTATTATGTTTTTTATTAAATTAAATTTTTGGTTTAATACGTATTTGGTATTTACTTGTAGGTTATGGCAGGAGCTGTTTTAGAACAGAAATTTATGGTCGAATTTCAAGTGAATACACAAATGTGTCCTGATTGCCATCGCTTTGAGGCCAAGGACTTTTGGCGTGCTATGGTTCAAGTCAGACAAAAAGTAAATAATAATTTTATTCTAATGAAAGCCCCAGTAAAAATGTGTAAATTAATTTTTATGGTGATTTAACAGGTGGATCATAAAAAAACATTTTACTATCTTGAGCAATTGATTTTGCGTCATCATGCCCATCACGATGCAGTTGGTATTAAACCAAATCATGGTAAATAGTAATAATAAAAATTGTTTATTCGTAAATATTAATATGTTACTTTGTTTGTAATTAGATGGTTTGGATTTCTATTACGATCAGAAACATGATGCACGAAAAATGGTCGATTTTCTTTTAGGAGTAGTTCCTTGCAGGTTTTTAATCAGTCAGTTTTTTTTGTCGATATATCATATCTAATTATTATTTTTTTTAATAATCCTTTAGATATCAAACAGCTCAGCAACTCATTTCTCACGACACACACAGCAATACCTACAATTACAAAAACACATTTTCAGTTGAAATCGTACCCATCTGTAAAGTTAGTATAAAATATTTATTATTTGAATCATGGATTAATTTAACTGTTAATGTAGGATAACATTGTTTGTTTGACCGAAAAATTGGCTCAATCCCTGGGTGGAATTAGCCAAATATGCGTTTGCATTCAAGTAACTGAGCAAATTCATTTGATTGATCCTTGCACTGCCCAAAGTGAGTATACGGGACAAATTAATTTTTTTTAAAAGACACCTTGGTAATTTAATTTATTTTATAGTTGCTGTGATCAGTAGCAATGTATTCTGGCGAGAACCGTTTTCGTGTATTGGAGGTCCTAAACAGCTGCAACAGTACATCGTAATGGACATTGAAATTCTTTCAGACGCAACTAAGAAAACGTTTGCTGGCCAAGGAGCAATTTCTAATAAAGTAAATTCAAGTAATGACGTGTAAAATGTGAAGTATAATAATTAACATTGTTTATAGCACGTCGTTGCCAGTGTGTGGGTTGTTCGAGCATCCGAGTTGGGTACAGGAGATCAACATCACTGTTACACTCACATTGGTCATTTACTGAAACCGGGAGATACTGTTTTTGGGTATAAATATTGAAAAGAAATGTGTTTGGCACGAAATTTATTCTTTTATTCAACACTAGATTTGATGTGGCCAATGCCAACATTAACGACAAGAATTTCGATAAACTTAAAAGTAGAAATGTTCCAGATGTGGTAGGCAAATTGATTTTAATTTGTTTATTAAAGATGTTTATTATTAATTTGATTTGATTTGTAATTAGATTATCGTGAAGAAATATTTTGCCGATAAAGCCGTTAGAAATCGTCGTCGTAAGTGGAAGTTGAAACATTTGTATGACGAAACAGCTTCGAGACAAAGTGGAGAGAGGTAGAGAAAATGTGTAAACGTTACATTTTGGAATTTTTAAAAATATTTATTTTTTCTTTTAAAGGGATTATAATGATTTTCTCGAAGATTTGGAAGAAAATCCAAATTATCGCCAAAACGTTAATATCTACATTGGTAATTATAACATTAATTATTATTTTATTTTTTTTGTTTTTTTTCGCTTTTTTTTGAATATTGAAATACGAATTTTTGTTAAATTTTTCAAGATAAATCGAAAATGGTAGTAGATGCCGATGATACTGAAGATGAAGATATTCCAAACATCACGTTGCAAGAAATGATGGACGATCTTCATATAGATGATGTTGATAGCGTCGGAGAGAGCCAAGATGTGACAGTTGAATAAAGCCTTCATTTAAAATAGTTTAGGCACAAACTTTAAAATTAAAATAAATACGTTATATTTAGAAGAAGGGAATAATAAAAGTTGATTCAACATAAACTTTGCAAGTAAAATATTGTTACAAAATGACAATGAAGCTGCCAGATCACAACTTTTGAGACAATTTTATTATTTTCTGAAATTTCAACATTTCTTTTTCAAAAATAATTTTAATTAATTCATTTTGGATTAGCTTTAATTTATTTTAAACTAATCGAAAAAAATAAAATAAAATAACTATTAGAATATTGTTTTAATATTTATTAATAGATGGCGCCGCAATCGGCATATTTGATCGACGTTTGGCGGGAAATAGAAAATTTTTATTTCATCGAGATTTCGTTCACAAAAATCTCGCAGATGATTTTTTTTCTTGTATTTTTATCCGATTTGCAGGAAACGTAGTGTCGTAACACTCGTAACAAGTGTTGTAATTTGTAAAATGAAGAGTATTAAAAGTTTTACCGACATTTTGGTCAACAAGCGCGCACTACACGCGAGGAAATGAAGAACACAAACGAATAATCGACCAATAGGAAGCATTTTTATAAAAATAGATGCCTCATATTGGTCGATTACTCATTTGCGATCTTCACTTCGTCTTTAGTGCGCGCTCGCTGAAATCGTCGTTAATCAATTTGATATCCGTAATCTCGTCAGATTTCGATGGCGGCGGTTTCAGGTTAAACGGATTTTCGAAATGGCTCGTATCATCTCCGTCCACATCTTCCTCATTTTCCAGTACTTTAAAAGAGTAAAATATATCTTTTAAAATTGGTGCAATCTTTATCTCCATGTATACGGTAACTGTAGTATTTTAACAAAGTAATATACACCGAAACGAAGTTGTTCCAATTTTATACACTTACCATTTGTTTTCATTTTTGTCTCATTTTTTCTAATTTTTCAGAACTGGACCTATGCATGCGATATCTTTTAAACTCCTTGCACCAAGAACTGACCTTTCCACTTGAAACAGAAGTGATTTGAGAAAGTGTAAAAATTGGCTCCCAGATGTTCAAATGGTAAGGCTATACACTTACCATTTTTTTTCATTTTTGTCTCATATTTACTAATC